>JAJHPF010000024.1:1534200-1824200 GCA_024447775.1 Carex cristatella | reverse complement strand
GTAGAGAGTGGCTGTAAGCTGTACACCATCCTTCCTCTTGTACCTTATCATCTCCTTCTGTAGAGATTGCAATTGTGGATAAGGATGTGGAAAGTTTGTTATCTGCACTCTTTTCTTCTCTGGCCAAATTTGAAGGAAATACTGGGTGTTCTCAGTTTTGGATTCTTTTGAAGTCAGAATTTTTAACTGGTTGAGATGTAAAGTGCTGTCAGTTTGGTCAGACATCAATGCAACTACAGATTCAAAATATTTCTCCTTGTCACTTTCCCATATGCGCTCCTTGCTTCCTGTCTCACTGCAAAAACCAAAATAAATGAAGAGAAGAAGAATTAACACCTTTGTTTCTACTTTGCATCCCATTATCCTGTAAGAAAAATAAATGTTGTCTCCAATAGAAATGCCCAAACAAAAGAATCTTGTAAAACCCGAAGTCTTTGACCAAACTATACAACAAGGATTCTTCAAAATGCATCAAATGACAGAAAGGAAGAGGTCCATACATATCAAAGAGATCAAGAAATGGAATATTCCCCTCTGGTGTTGCACCCATGCCATTAAGGAGAAGGTATGTGTGGTCATCTTCATCCTTCTTGATCTTTGCAATTACATATGTCCCTGCTGCTGTTCTGCGCAGCATGGGGGAGCCTGGATCGGAGTACACGTCCTCTGATGACCTGTCAAACAGAATCCGAGGGTCTACACCTTTCTGATCAGGGGCCACGACCCATGTTCTTGTTTTACGGGTTTTATACCACGATTCATACACCAAAGCTAGAGACTCGTCACACCACGAAATTCCTCTGTAGCAGAAACCATTGTATTAAACAATCATGAATCTTTCTAATATTAGGTCTAGTTTACAAATGCTTCAAAGAAGTAAATCATACCCATATCGAAGATCAAGCTTATGTAAAATTTCAAGTTGTTCGCCATTGAGGGGTTCAGCCGGCTCCGTATAAATAAGGTCACGTGGAGAAACTTCAACTTTTGCATCACCTCCATCTTGTGTCTCTACCCTACAAACGAAACATGAAAATAGATGAGAAGCAACATATCAAGTACGTAAGAAAACTATAACTAGTGTCTTGGGACTTACCAATATAAGGTTGAAGGTTTGTCGGGCCTCCAGTTGATCGAGCGCTTCCCCTTTCGCACACTACTGGTTGCAATTGGAATATCCTCAGCAAGGGGCAGATCACAAAGTTCTCTTACAACTTTGCCCTCAGTTGTCCACAACTCGACTTTCTTTGGGAACCTTCCACAAGGAACAATAAATGAGTACGGTCTATGTATCGACGTGACCATGACATATTTCTCATCTGGCGAAGGGTCGATTGATGTATACACAGCCGGTGGCCCAATCGGCTTGATGGTCCCATCTAGAGAAGCCAAGACAAGTTGCGAGGTTGCATAATAGTCGAACAAATCAGCATCATACTCGTCCTTGAGGAGGTCTTGGAAGGTGCGCACTTGGATCACGTTCTGTTGTTCGTTTGATTGGATTTTAGGGCCAGATGGGACTAGTGGCTTTTTCGGTGGCTTACCACGGGATAACGGGATGGTGCACACTAGCAGAGTAGAATCATTGACCCATACAAAGCTGTCTCGAAGAGTTGTAAGCATTTAGAAACACAAATAGGAACAAACAAATTATAATGGCATGGCTTCTATACCAATTTTTTTTTTTTTTTTCAAACCTGAAAACAAAACCAAACATAATTTCTGTTGGACAGTAATTGCTTTGTGTCTACTATTCTGTGTAAGCAAGACTTTTCATACAGAACATCAGCACCTGGTACAGTAGTACTACCACAGGTCAAATATGAAGCACCCACATGGCCACATCCTTCTTTGGTCCAAATAAAAGGTGTAAAGAAGCTACAGAAGATGACTATTACCTTTCAAAAACTGAATTTAGGTACACATCGGGTGAATTAAAAAGAGGCCGTGCTTTTCCAGATTCTACATCCGCAACCCACACAGTTAGCTTGCTACTAGTGTTGTCCTCCTATTCACAAGGCACCAAACTGAGTATAGGCAATATAAAGAAAACAAAATCAAAACATGTAATGCGCATGTTCAATTTAAGAAGCCTGTACTACCTCATCAAATCGAACGGCGAATGATAAATGCCGACCATCTCTTGACCTAAATTTAAACAATGAAGAAATGGCATCAGTGATATTATCTGGTTTGATTGATATTGGTTCACTAGAATTTTTCAGGTTAAATGGTTTTTTGGAGACACCATGCAAATATTTAGCAGAGTACACTTATAGCCAACCATTGCTTGCAATAAATGATTTTACAATGTCTATACTCTATATGCACACTTTAACACAGAAAATGAGAAAAAAATAATGTACCAAGTAACAAAATTGATCTTTGCTCCTTCTGGGTAGCCATAGATCAATTTTTCAGGCCCGAGACTGCCATCATCCAACAAAGCATGAATGCCTATTCCTGTATAGAAAGACCTACACAAAGTACAAACATCCCATCATCTATAATGCATAGCTAGCAAACTGAAACAAACGAATTCCTACATTACTAAATGTTTTCAGCACAGGAATCCTACTAAGGCGCCCTTTAATACACCGCAAACTAAAAATAATGGTCTTTGTGAGAGAATCATAGCTAGGAATCTAGATAAAGCTCAAGCCAGGAAGTAGCTTCTTTGCTATCTTATAGTTTGTAATTAAGAACTGAATTATTATAATATTACCAAGGCCGGAACCAGACTTTCAAGTTATGGAGGTCAGATGTAAATGGGGGTTAATCATATAAATTTTCTTGCTACAAATGGGGGTCAATTTATACTACCTGTAGCATTTTACTCTAAATTATATATAATTAAATAAGGTACAAGTACAAAGATTTTGAAAAAAAAATGGGGGTCAATTGACCCCGTTCCTTGGAGGTGGCTCCGCCACTGAATGTTACAGTGCATGGGAAATGTTCCTCTGACAAGGCTTTCTCTCACTAAAATTGAACTGCTATGTGATTAAACCTGAAATTAGCAACTACATATAAAAAAAAAATCAACAAAAATAGTTCCCCAAATTGCTAAAATCCATTACCTGTTTAACCAAAATATGCCCTATCCAAAACATTAGTCTGCCTTAATCTAAGCAAACAATAGTAAGTCTTTGATTATCTTAACAAACAAGAAATCGAATGAACATAGTTATCACTAACATTCGACTCCTAGCATTAGAGTTGCCGTCAATTCGTACACCAGCAAGCTTTTCTTCTGGCTTTGCAAGGTCTGACAAAGGAGGTAGAGCTCTACGCTTCAAAAATAAAATCTTATCTCTCTGAGGAGAAAATGACAATACAGGGAGAGGTGGTGCATCAACTATATCTCTAATCTCCTTCGGTGGAAGCCGGTATCCGACCCCACTAGAAAAATTATCTGCACATCAGGATCAATTTTTATTATAGATATTACTACAGTATTATCCTCACTTGTAATTGTTTTGGAATATGGCATACTATTTTTTTATTTTCAAGGGATGCACGTAACTTATTACTATTAATTAAGGAGCAAAAATTTATTAGATTCCTTTGCTTCCACTGGCAATCAAGGCTTATCAAAATTCGATAATGGCAATCCAGTGATTTAAGGTAGACAATATAAAGAGAAGAATACGAACACGAATGGACACAAAATTATGAAACCAATAACGAAATCACTCAAGATAAATTTTATAGTTGGGAAATGACGACCTTCATCTTCTTGAACGGGAGAAGGGGTGGAGGGGTTAGCACCAGAATCGGCTACACTGTCCTCGGCCGCAGAAGAACAAAAGGGTACTAGCGTCGCTAGCCTGGATGATTTCATCGTCCTTCTCTGAGCAAATCTCTTGCGATGGAGTCGAAGAGGAGAGGCGCGAGAGAATTGTGAAGAAGAGAGGTGGAGGGTGTGACGAGAAGAGAGGGAAATGGAAAGAGAAGAGAAGCAATGAGAGACTCTAGACAGAAGGGACATTGTTAGATCGGTTAGTACACTAGATATTTGTTTCCTTAGCTTCACCGATTTGATTGTTTAATTTTCTATATCTGTTATTTAATAATCCGTCGCTATCGTTTAGGTTTTTCCTCCAATCGGAGCCATCGAGCGTTAGTGCAAGATTTCTGATACCGACACAACACTAAAAACTTTTTCCGACTGAGGCTGCGATAATAATATGCATATTAAAGTATCGTGTCCGTACGTTAGAACGGAAACATAATATAAGAGAACAAAAAATTATATACAAAATAACATATTTTAATAAAAGAAAATTAGCTGACATTTGATCTTATCAAAATAAACTTTTATCTTAGATAATAACTGAACATCTTCATAATCAATAAAAACAAAAAAAATTACACAAACAAATGCATACATTAAATTTATGTAGTAAATAGTAATTCTGTGTACCAATACAAACTGGTACATACCAGAATAAGCCAATAGATTTTATTTTACATTAAAAAGAGAAAAATAAGCATTATATTCTGAAACCAAATTACACATAACTCCTAGAGAATATATATATATACCTTGCCAAGTCCGCTAACAGTTGTGAAGATTTAAGCTTATTCTTCTAAAAATTTTCTCCATGACTACACTTGAGCAGGCCACGTCAGACTGCTGATCGATACTCTCGTCAGCACCAAAGATGTAAGAGCGGCTGGACCTAGAGAAAGCTGGCCCCGGTAAAACATCTTTTGTGCTTTGTTTTCTCTGAAGTTGATCCCCTAGTAGATTGTCCACCTCTATTTGCAAGTCAAATGGTATCGATACCTAGACATCATCAAATTAATCAAAAATTACAATTTCTCAATCCAGCCAGATATTGCAATTGCCGCTTGAGAAGATCAAAGTACCACAGGCTCAAAATAGCAAGGTGCTAATCAATATCCAAAAATTTCAGAAAAATATCTTAATAATGCCCTCAAAGTCTACAAATACAATAAGTATTTCCAAAAATAACAACATAAGATTATGAATAGTTTATAACTTAAAAATAACAGTTTAAAAGGTGTAGATAAAATTACAATAATGTCACTCGCGCTAAAGGCAATTTGGAAGTTATAAAAATTACGATACCTCTCTTAAAGGTTTTTCATCATCGAGATCCAGTCGGTAATCAAGAAGTGGTACTTTGCTAAACACAACCACTCTTTCATATCGACGACTGAAAATTCAAGTATTAGTATCAGTATAGAGGTAGAAAGTATCGTTGTAAGTATGTTTGTGCAAGACAAGCTTGCTGACCACTCCACCATTTATTTATTTATTATTTACAAAAAAAAGGAAAATTGGTAACTTACATCAGCTTGGTACCTACTTGCTTCTCAAGTTGAAGTTTAGCACAGAGATTGAGAATCAGTTCTCTCTTGCCTTTTAATTCTCTCACAAGATATATGGTTGTGTGCTGTTTCCATCCGAGAGCACTGTTATAGCAGATCAACGCTCTGACGCAAGATAAATCCAACTTTGTCAGAAAGGACCTTAATGCATTGATGGAATTCATCTCCTTCATCCTTTTTCAGGCAAACTGCATCGATTAAGAGGGATAAAAACCTCATTAAAGTACTGAAAATGTAAACAAATTAAATAGGATCATACCTGAACATAAAGATCTCGACCTTCCCCTATTTAGTTATTTACAATGACTACCTCAATAATATGTACTGGTATAGAGCAAGACAACTGTTCGATTTCAATATTTTTTTTCTTGACATGATCATGGAATGTTTACTTACAAACTTAGAAAAATAAAAGACACTTCACAAAATGGGATTTCCAATGAAGCACCCTTTCACTAGCTACACAAGTTGTAGCTTTCTTTTTCTTTTTAATACAAGTCAGAAGTGCACATTCATAATTAAGAAAGAATAAAAGCAATTCAAACAAAAATTGCAAATTTGTGTGGACAGGTACAACTACAGCAGCACTACCAACCAAAAATAAAACCATATCAATGGTTGAACAAGGACTTTTCAGACAAAAAAAAGGACAGGGATAGTCTCAAGAATTCGTTTTGTGTGTGCTAAATTAAAACATTGTAGGATGCTGCTACTTCCAGAGAGAAAGATATTCAAAATCAAATATCCAGGTACAATTGTTCCAAAATAAGGATATAATTCAACTATGAAAAAAATATTTTAGACTAAAGAAATGTACTAAATGAAAACAAATGGAAAAAAAAAAGAAAAACATTATCAAGAGAGGATAAAGTTTTTACTTTAGGAGTAAACAAATATACATTACAACTAACAGAAACTGTCTTTTTCTATCATTAGCAGCATATGCTACTGATATCAAGTAATAACCAACTATTATTTTTCATCCTTTCATATACAAAAAATCAATAAAACAAATTTCAATGCTGACATCTTTTAAGAAACAATATATTCTCCCCAATAACATTCTTACATAATAACACTGTAACCAATTTTTATACCATGTAAATACCAGTAAATTTGATATTGTACCCATACATCAGGTAATCAAAGAGATGCTCATGGTGAAGCGTCAAATATCCCTCAAAACCAGACAAGAAATAGTGTTACCTTGATTGGAGTGTAAATGAAAGTCATGGTGAACCGTCAAATATCCCTTTGTACTTTGGTTGAAGCAGTTGGCAGCATGGTATTTCTCATTTCAACTGGTACTTGAATCTACTTTTTTACTTCAAACATCTTTAAGATTACCGCTATGGTAGTTTCTCTTACTGGATGAAAATTTTGACTTCCCGCACGACCTCCGTGCCATGGTCACATGCCAATGGTTTTTTACCGCATTATCAATGCGACAGGAAATAGTCTTGCAATTACAGCCTAACTATGATGCATGTTCCACAGAAGTGAATAATCGTAGAAAGTTCATGCTTTCTTTTGAAATCCAATTGGGGAAAGAAATAATGTTCTCTTATAAGAAATAAAAATTGGGAAAATAAATAATGGAAAAAGGGGATTGTGATTAATGAGAACAGGAAACTTTACTAAGATAGAAGAAAGAAATAAAACAACATGTTCTTTAGCGGAAGTGTAGAAATTGAAATAATGGAAAAAAGGATACACAGGCGGAAGTATAGAAATTATGATTGTACCTTCAAACAAGAAGTAGAAGAAGGAATGGTCGTACTGGAAGGAGGAAGGGTTCTATCGTCTTGAATCATCTCCTCTAAAACTTCCGATCAGTTATGCGACAAATTAAAACTTCCGATTTTTCAATCGACAAAACCTTCCGATCAGTTTATTAAATTTTAATGGTAGCATATCGTGTGGCCTTTTGTGTGGCGGGTAATGTTTTAATTAAATTTAGACTTCTACACCTAAAACAAATGCATTCAATCAAAAGAAGACAGATCATTTGATTGGAGGACTCATATTAAATCCGAATTTTCATAAATTAATCACAACCGTTGCAGGATAGGAACTCCAAGGTGTTTAATATAGAATGGAGATATCTTTATTTTGAGCGTTTGAATTTCAGTGTTCAAACGGTTTATACAAACGGTCACACATAATCTTCATATAAAATATATATTTATAAATTAAATTTATATATTTTTATATGAGTCCACTGTTGTATTCCTAAGTTCACTATTTTTGTAAACTCAACTCTAAAATCTATTTAATTGACTTTAAATGATATATCCGAACTCTTGAAATCCATCTACCTTATGAATGATACATCTTTATGCAAATAATTTAAATTTTCGAATTAATTTGTATAGAGTCAAGTAGTAAAAAAATATTCAAAAAATAAATGCATTAATATTAATTTATAAACATTTTAATTTTGATCTCTTGACTGTATACAAAATTAACTCGAAAGTTTAAATTTTTTGCACGTATACGCATCATTCGTAAGGTAGACAGATTTTAACTGTTCAGATTTGTCATTTAAAATCAATCTTATAAATTTTAGAGTTGAGTTCACAAAGAATTTATCTTAGATAATTAAGTATTTATCTTATTTATAGTAAGAATTTATCAATAAAAACTAAAGTATTTATCTTTTGATATTGGAGTATTTATTCTTTGATATTGAGGTATTTATCCTTACACATTACATTAGTTATCACTAAGGTAAATACTTCAGTTGAAGTATCAATGCAGTATTTATTCAGATTAAGGAAAGAGCGATGCGGGGATGTTGCGGGGACTAGACTAATTAAATCAAATTTAATCAAGATAGTTAATTAATATGGAGGGGGATGCTAATTAAGATAGTTAATTAATGTGGGGAGGGTGCGGGGATGGTATGGGGATAGAAAGAGGAGGACTAATATAATTATTCTATCTTTTATCACAACAATTCTACTCTCACAACACATCCACAGTATTCTTGTTTCTAACAAGATTCGAACCTTGGTTCTACATGTCAATTCCACTGCACTAGCAAGTGGAGGACATAAATTTAAAACTTAGATATCAAGATAAAGACGTTAAATATGATCCGCCTCGAAGAATATTTTGTCTAAAAATCAGTGCAAGGAGCCCCGACTTTTTTACTCTTTTCAATGAGGCAGTTCGAAAGCGATCCCGAGACCACAAAGTCTCCCTCCCCGCTTTGTCGTCTCTACATGCTCAAGCGGAAAGGAGAATGAGGAAGAGAGGAGGGAACTGAGCTGAGATGGGCAAATTCAAGCGCCGAAGTCAGAGTATGGAGTATCTACCTCCATTTTGATGGAAACGTGACAATGAGCAGGTTTGTTCGTTAAAGCGCGATGTCTATAAGACGAAAGAAAATCTGATTGTAGAGAGATGAAGAATAAGGCAATAGAGTAATAAATAGTGTAAATAAGTAGGAATTGAAAAATATAGTAGCTTATATGAATTGATGAGAATAAGGACTTGTTCGGCTATTCATATTTCTATTATTTTGTTTGGAAAAAAAAACTAAGTTACTTTTCTAATATAGTATTCAGTACATGAGTTAAATTATCTATTTTCATTCTCATTATTCATTTTCATCCTCAACTCATATAACTTGTTCAAAAATTTAACTTTGAGCTAATTTTTTTTTTTCAATCACTGGAGCTTGCAGCTTCTGCATCAGTTTGTTTAATATTTATTTAGTTTAAACAACTTTGAACTTCCAATTATATTTTGTTTAATTTTTTTGTTCTTAACAAGAATGATTTGTTAATATTTTTATTATTATTTCTTCTCTATTAATCTATTAGTATCATCACAGTAACATTATAAACAATATTAAATTAATTGATCAAATATAAGACCAAAATCGTGAAGTTTATTCATTTTATATACTAACCATAATTTTAAAAATCAAATTTACTCTTGAAGCTATTTTGTTTTTTAATAAACAACATGCATAATTAAACAAACACAATTTAATAATACAAGAAATTAATTAAACAAACACAACATAATAATACAAAAAATTAATTAAACAAGCAGTAGCACTTAATTTTAATAGATTAAGCTAATTTTAAGTTAAGTTCCTACGCTGTCGTCTAACATAATCACCTCACATAAGTCTAGCAATTTTATCTCTTTTTTTTTTAAATTTTAGAATGAGTTTTAATATAAAAAATAATAAAATGGATAAATTTGTGAGTTTTTTAAATTTAGAGGGTGAAATATGTAATTTCAAACTTTAGAGGGGAAAATATATAATTTTGAAGTTTTTAAGGGGTATACGTGAAATTGGCCACTATAATTACCGAACGGGCCTAGAATGTTGCCCAGTTTAGAGCCCAAAATCCCATAAATGCCTCCGACTCTCTGGGAGAGCATCCGAACGCTCCATAGACCATAGACGTCCATTTACATCGCCAGTGCCAGTGTCGGTCAACCGATGGACGACGACCTGAGCCCGACAGCCACGTGGCAGGCCAAGCACCATGAGCTGTACCAGCGAGCGACGCGTCACCCTTTCATCCTTGCGATCCGGGACGGGACTGTTGATGTCTCCTCTTTCAAGCGTTGGCTGGTAATCTATTTCTTCATAAACCCTTTCCGTATTTCATTTGATATCAAATTAAGAAACTACTCTTTGTTGTTATTTTTGAGAGATTAGATTCTTCAACTTCAAATTTTGGCGTAAATATCCAAAATTGGTCGGGCCCGTTGTTTAGCGTATCATTGTTCAGGTTTTGAGCTAACTTTACATATGGGCTTTCAGACAAAAAAAAAAAAAATTAAAAGGCGCTTGGAGTGATCACATTAGGGAATGGATCAAGACAAATATTTACATTTAATGGAAAGAAAGAAAAAGGTAGATATATGATTAAAAAAAAACTGTATTGAATATCACCGCACCAGACTGGTACAAGAAAGTTCCATTTTTTTTTGGAGGTTTTCAGTTGCAACTGTAGATTGCTGTCTAAATGAGCATATAGTGAAATGTTGTAATATTACTGTCTAAATTATCTAAAATTGGAGTGAAGAATTCTAACAATCTATCAATGTGTGTTTCTTTATCTCAAATCATTAAAATGTAAACAACATTCTTATTCTTCTTTTAACATATTTATGCTCTCTACAGGACAAGCGCATAGCTTTACTCAAATCGACCTTAATTGCTTGGATCACTTGAGCTTCTCAAATTGAATTAATATTGACCATTTATGTTTATGTGAAATTACAGGGCCAAGACTATGTTTTTGTGAGGGAATTTGTACCCTTTGTATCAAATGTGTTACTAAAATCTTGGAAAGAATCAGAGAATAACTCAGATATGGAGATAATTTTAGGCGGGCTTGCAGCTCTAAGTGATGAGCTGTCTTGGTTCAAGAACGAAGCTTCAAAGTGGGGTGTTGATCTCTGTGGCATAACCCCACTAACTGCAAATACAGAATACTGCAGGTGCTTTGACCATATAGATTTTTTTTTTATTTTTTTTTCAATTTATTGCTATTCCTTTCTACAGTAATTTTGCGAAAACTAAAGAAGTCCAAGACCCTGTACAGAATAGGTGAGTATCTTGCCCTACCTGTATAAAATGAAAAGCATACGAGTGAAGCGATGGTACTTTGCAAAGTGCAAATCAGCCCGTACTATGGATTCATATCTCGGTTTTTAATTTTTTATAGTTCAATACTTGATCTGAACCACTCAATATGATCTCCATATGAAATTGTAGTGGATTATGGATTTTACTCTTTTTAGAATTGTTTTTACTATTCTTTAGATAGGTTGAAAAATCACTACTTTTGGATGGTCCAGAAATTTTAAATTAGGTGATTTTCTACTTATTTTAAAATATAGTAAAAAGATTCTACAAAAATGTAAAATTTGATTTTCAAGTACATTTTCATATGAAGATTGTGTTGAAATGTTCGGATCGACTGTTTGGACTTCAAAAACTAAAATATGGATCCATAGTACGGATGCGCCAATTTAATCCGGAGAATTTAACACAAGTTCTTATCAACTTAACTATACTGGCATATACTTCCCAATGTTAAAATATAATAGATTCCCTCCTTCAGATTTCTACATAGCTTCACTACACCAGAAATCAACTACACCGTTGCGGTTACCGCATTCTGGGCAATAGAGACGGTGTACCAGGAGAGTTTTTCTTTCTGCATTGAAGGAGACCACAAAACGCCAATCGAGCTTCTGGGGGCATGCCAACGTTGGGGTAATTCTAATTTTGGGCAGTATTGCAAATCTCTTGAACAAATTGCCGAACGACGCCTTAAAGAGGCCCCAATTGATGTGTTTAGAAAGGCTGAAGAGGTGTTTATTAGTGTTCTTGAACATGAAATTGAGTTTTGGAATATGAGCTCCAATGAGTAGTGTGGAGCATAATTGCTAAAATTTTGTAAATAGTATGTATTGCACTCTTTTGTATTTCTTACCTTAGCCCAAGCCCCTTTTTTTCTTTCATGATTGAAAGCCCTCTTAATAATCTGATTTGGTATGGGAATGATAACCTGATAGATTCTTGTACGGATAAGATGCACCTATCCTAACAGATTCAGGTTTCTTTTTTCCTTTACTTTTTTTTGCTTCTGCTCTGTCTCAGTACCAGCATACGTCAGTAACAAACTAGTAATCTGTAGTTCCATTATTCCAATGTTTACTTAAGTACACAATAGCTGAAAATAAAGGAGGCAAAACAATTAAACTTAAAAAAGAGATAAACACCCCAACATAACCTGAAACCTCTTATTCCAACCAAACCAGTCTTAACTGTTGTCTACTTGAAGGATCTTGCTTCACACATAAATCGATACATGTATTCTGACAATTCAGTTAATCCTCGTATGTGCGGCACTCATCTGTCTCCGGATTATCCTTGCAGTACTCCTCAAGTGGGTCTTTTGTCTTGTTTTTGTCCCGTGCATGACTCGCAGCTGCGCTGAGTTCCTCCACTTCATCCCAGGCCGCAACACACTCACCAGCGCTCGGGTCATCTGCGCAGGTCTCCTCCGCCTGCTTTATGCTCTCTGACACCTTGTTGGCTATCTCTGATGGAGTCGACCTAACGACGAGTCTTGTGTAATGCCTTGCGGCACAGGGGAGAAGCCTTACTTGGGATGTTGATGATGGGTATGGATTGGAGATGTTTAGCAGCCTGACTGGTGTTGGGGTTGAGAGAGCAGTCATGCTGGAGAGAGAAGCGGCCATTGTGCCTTGGGAAGATATTTGGGTGCGGTACCTTTTTTGGTTGTGAAACAGAAAATGTAAGTCTAGAGAGAGGGGTATTTGGATATGGTTGGAGTGCTTTGTAAGGCGCTTGTTTCTTATCTTCTAGGGATCAATTGTATGGTTACAAATCAGCCTATCTAGATTTTAATTTTGTTTCTTTTATTTTTTTTCCCAACAAAAGGACAAAATCAGCCTATATATATTTTTGAGCCTTTTTAGATATATCCTTGTAAAAAGTTGTGAATTGTAGTTTATCTTGAAATCCTCAAGCAGCTATTGGTCATTACGTTATTCCACTCTTAAGTAGTCAAACGAGTATAAATTTGAAGAATTAAGATGAAGTAATATTTGAGTTAATCACCTCTCTGGATAGAGTAGCTTATTCAACAGTGGATCATGCGGTTAGAATAACATCTAATTTATAATTTTCTTTCTTCATCAACATACTCCACCAAGTTCCAATCAAACATGATTAATTCAATCTATCTTAACTTGGAGTAGACAATTTAATCCGGAGTAATTTTAATCCACATCCAAACATGACCTATAGGGCAAAAATCCCAAATTAAAGCTTGACCTTAGTTTTCAATTTTTGTTCCATAATCAAGATCAATGTAAAACAATCTAACTCTATATCTATTATGTATGTTAATTATTTTTGTAATTGTATGTTCATTATTTTTTAAACTGGATGTACTGACAGAAAAAACCCTTACTATTACGTTCCCCTTATTACAAAAAAATGTAAACCAAAAGACTGAACATAATTAATATCTACAAACACATTTTCCATTTAAAGTTGTCAGCTGCTGGTACATGTACAGTGTACAAAGTGCTTTCGATAAGAAAATTTTCGCAGGATACATGTAATCTTTGGTACAAGATTAACAAGATGATAACTAATCTTTGTTCTGCTTAACGTTCTAGTAATTAAAGATAACACTTTTCGTATGAAGGATCATGTGTTCAAAATTCGAATGAGAATCTTTCGTGGAAAAAAATTAGCATGCTGCTCTTTTGGCTTTTCTATCCTCTGCGAGTTAAATTCATTTTGTTATTTTTTTTCTCGAATAAACAGAATTGGTATTGAAAATACCATCCTCTTGAATAATATAGCAATTCCCTCTGGTATCTATTAGTACGTCAATTTCAGGGGCGGAACGTAGTGGTGAGGAAAGGGTGCTTATAGTTTGAAAATTTGTAGTTTGGTCCATTAAATTTTATAATTTGTATATGCATTTATATTTTTTAGCCTCCTTTATAAAATAAAATTATACTACATTTGATTTTTCAGCTTCCAATTTCTATTTTCTAATTTCGCCCCTGCATCAAAATCCAATTTGTGAGGAAATAAATAAAAAATTATCGTTACCAGCTCTCACGGGCGCACCTGATTCATCTATCATCTGAGCGTGTTTCGGACAATTACACGAGTCGTGACTCGTGAGCTGCCATTTGGCTCACCCAGTAGCCCCACACATTTCTCTTCTTCTTTTTTTGGAATTTGACAATTTTTACTTCGTTGTTTTTCCCTGACCGCTATTTGCTAGTGAATCAGTGAAATATTGTAACAGGTCAAGATACAGAGAGAAGAGAATAGGCTCTGTGAAAATGATTATTCATTCATCATCATACAACTGATTACATCTCTGCTTATATAGAGCTAATCCCAGTCAGTCACTGGTTAGTTACAAACACATATAACCGAAGTAATCTTCTTAACTATATAGTTTGTGAAATCGCATCCTCTACGGAGTTTTTACCTGCGGAGCTGTGCGGTTCTTTTAATCTGGTCCGTTAGTTTTTGATCGGACGGACCAAATAAGATTTTAACACAAATTTTAAAGCAAAATTAATACTGCCCCCTCCATCATCCGAGCACTCACCGGCTGAGATTAAATCTGGGCCATCCGATCAGCTCCGCAGGGGGAAACTCCGTAGAGGATACTGGTCCTATAGTTTGCAACAGAACCTATAACTGTAATAAATATAGTTTTGATATCTAGTAAAATTAGCTTCTAGTAGCGGGTGGCGAGAGTTGGGTTGCCAAAAAAAATTAAACGAATTGAGCTGCTTAATGTGAAAGGATGTTGGGCCGAAAACGTCAGACAAAATTTTCAGACCGGAATAGGCAATAGTCAAATTTTATAGAGGTTCAATACAGTTTATGGGCTCCGTTATTGATTACACAGATGTGTAACTTGATCTTCTACCCATTCTAAAAATATATATTTAGTACAAGACAAATATTACTACGACCAAATCCAAATATTTTTTTAGCAAAAAGAAGGGCTAACTTCAGCTGGAGTTGAATTTGTAATCTCTCTCGTATAAGAAAAATACCTCAGCAAACTGGATATAGTTTCATTTATTACGATCAAATCTTAACTATACATTGAAGCATGTAGCTGTGTGCCTGTGTCTGATCTACTTGCATCTTCAAATGAATATATATTAAACTCGAGAATCAGTCTTTAATGTAGTAATAAATAAAATATTATTAGTGTGAGATATTACCGATTCGAATAAATATTATTCATATATATTAAATAGTTGGATTACTTGAACTTGTATCTTTATATGTGTGTGTGTATTATGTACGTAAGTACATCCGTATGTATGCATGCATGCATGGCACTAGAACTCCCAAACTCAATATAAAATTATATCATTTATATGAGAACCAAACACCAGCGTATTAAATATTAGTTCTTAATTTCCTTTTATCTAACTTTGTATCATTATGTTCAATTGTGTGCTTGCTTGGCATCTACTCATGGACTAATGGTCAGCTAATAAGCATAATAATTTCAGATCAAATGAAATAAATGCTTATTGAGGAAGTTAGGTAACATAAAAGGTGATTTCTAGTTATAACTTTTAATAGACATTTCTTAGCACTCTACCTAATTTTTTTTATCTCCTAACACTTTGCATATTTTTACTGGCTCTTCATATAATAAGATAAGAAAAAAAAGGGGGAAATACTGCATATTTAAGTTTCCTTTTCATTTTTTTTTTTACTTTGTGATTTATTAGGTCGAAGGATTTTCATTATGACCAAGACTTGAAATAAACATGAGTATTGACTTAGAAAAATAAAAGCTAGAACTAAAGCAACAAAAATGTGGTAAACGTCCTGGTATTTAATTTGCTTTTGCGTCGAAGTCATTGATGACCTTTTTTTTTTTAATTAATCCAACAGCTTAATTGAAAACTTCAATTTGGAAAAATCACAAAGCGCCGTGATTCAAAAAAAAAAAAAAAAAAAGAAAAAAGGAAATGTTATTTTTTGCGTTTTTTTTTTGGTTGAAAGTGCCCTTAGGCTTCCATTAGAAACAGTAGCATAATACATGGATTGCATACAAATGGTAAATCAAAAACAAAACCAGGGAGATTGAAAAGAGGGTAAGTAAAACCAGCATATGAAAATTGCCCTGTTCGTGCCAAATCGGCCAATATGTGTGGGTCACAACATTCTCTACCCTGGTAATATGCATACAAGTGAAACCCTGGTGCACTCTGAGAAGTTGAGTTATTTGAACCAGTTCTGACTTCTGAGTATGACCTCCAGTTTGCCGCTTGAAGTGAATTTGCAGTACCTCGAGACTTAACCAACTGGACCAGCACTTTGCAGTCCGAGTAGAACGTGCATCTGTCGAACTGTAGCATAGCCGTTGCCTGAATCACCCTTAGCAGAGGCGGAGCAAGGTGAAATTGATCCTCATTCATAGTAGAAATCTTTTATATACTTGACTCTCATTCATGTTTGACTCCCATAGTCTGAAAGTCTGGCTCCGCCACTAACCCTTAGCAGCGCAGTTGCCTCCATGTGAAAAGGGGAAATAGCATTATCAGAAGAAAACAGCTCATACCTGACCAAAATTCGCCCCCTTTGAAGTATAAAGGCAGCCCCTCCATTGTCTGAACCAGCATATGACTATATGAGCCATCCACCCAGCAGCAATATCGTTCAGTCTAGGAGCGGAGTCAGATTTTCAGACTATGGGATCAAATATAAATGGGAATCTAAGTATATAAAAAATTTCTACTACGAATGAAGTCAATTTCACCTTATTCATAATATTTTAGTTTAAATTATATTAAAAATAGAGTATAAATAAAAAAAATTGCAAATAAATGGGATCAATTGACCCCCATTCATTGTATGTAGCTACGCCTCTGATTCAGTCCGATCATCATTGATATCAAAACTATGCCCGACAAACGCACCATTGTTATTTTTTGCGTTTACACGTTTAACTTTCAAATTTTTAATTTTTTTTGCAATTTTATTCATTTTTTTTTTGTATTTTTAAATATTTTCACAGGAAAAAAAGTTATACAAAAATAAATGGTATACTAAGGACGTGGCACACAGCATATATGCGGCGTACCATGAAACTTGACGTTCGTCTAATCTACCCAAAGCTGCCTTGTACAGTTTGGCCCAAGGGCTTTGAATAAAAAAAAGAAAAAAGAATGGAGTTGATTATTATGGATGAACTATTTTTATCGTCATGTTTGTTAATAGTTATTAATTGTCTGCGTATGTATTAACCATTAATTTTAAATAATTTTAATTTACACTAAATTGCGTGTAATATATTGGAGAAATAATTATATTAGATGGCAAGATAAATGTGAAGGAGAATATTTAGGTCTTTACAAATTACAATATAAATATTTTATTTATACTAAGTCTTCATTCTTAATTTTACTATTTCGTCGAACAAGTACTTCTTAGCGATGATTAACCTTTTCTATCTCCACCCTTTTAGCTAGAGGAGGACTGCCGAACACCCTCACAGTGTGTTACGTAGAGGGATAAAGTCAGACATTCAAATTATAATAGTTATATGTAAATAGAAATCAATCATATAATATTTTCATATTGTGTATAAGAATCAATTTTACAGTACTAACAACATCTTGCTCTAAACTATATCCCCACTCTTATATTAAGCACGTAGATGTTCAGATCCATCAACGGCTTTGATTAAAAGATGAAATTTTGGATTTAATATCATCCCTTTGATTAAATGTTCTAATTCTTTGCACCTTTTTATTTTATTTTTACGTGTAGAAGTCTAAATTTATTTAGACACGTACTTACCACATGCAGATTGTATCATATTTCTTATAGGTTCTTATTTATTTTGATTTTTTAAATGCCATTTAAGGACTTTTGAATTAAGTGGTGATGTTTTCATTCTTTTCTATTTTTTATATCGGAATGTTATTTGTCATTTTGTATGAGAGTTTTTTATGAAAATATGTCAAAAATTTAGAAAATATATGTCATTTAATATCATTTAACGAATGCTATGTATGTGTAAATGTCATTTAAGAAATTTTATTTGTCATTTAGTCTAAATTTTTTTTCATTAAAATATATCATATTGTATGAGATTATTTTTGTTCTCTTATAATATGTCTCGTTGCAACGCATGGACATGAAACTAGTAGAAAATAATGCATAAATATACTAATTTTAAAAATCATAAAAGATTTTATTCCCCAAGCCTTTTCTAGGAAAACGCCCCCTAACTAGTTCAACTCCCAATTTGTCTCCAAGTCAAAAGAAGAAAATATTTTTTTCACCCGCTCTCTTTCTTCATCTAATTATTTTCATCCATTTTTTTCGACGATTTGTAACAAATTTTGTGAATCTAAAAGTATGAACGTTTTCTACTTAATATTTTTTCTTTCAAATGAGATCCATGATGAAGTACTTTTGAGTTATATTTGTGTCACTGTTTTTTTCTTGGAGATATGCTACGTATAAAACCTTGATATGATAGTTTTAAAGGTTTCATATGTTGGATTTAAAGGTTTCATATGATATGTATAAAGACTGCACTTTGGTAAGCTACGTGTAAGATTTATAAATTTAATACAATTATTTTAAAGAATTGTAGACAGAGGTTTAAAGCCTTAAGAAATAAAATTTAAAATGCCTACATGTTTTTACTGTAAATTATTTTTTGATAAATTACATGTAAGATTTAAAGGCTTGACACGAATACTTTAAAGTGTTGTAGACAGATGTTTAAAGACTTGAAAAACAACACTTAAAATGCATATGGGCTTTTACTGTAGAAAAAAACTGACAAGTTAGATGTAAGGTTTGAAGTTTTGACTCGAGTATTTTAAAGGGTTACAGAAAAATATTTAAAGGCTAGAGAAACAAAATTTAAAGTGCCTATGGACATTTATTGTAAAAAAAATATTGATAAGTTACATGTAAAGATTTAAAGACTTCACACGAGTACATTAAAGAATTATAGACATATGTTTAAAGGCTTGAAGAACAAAATTTAAAGTATCTATGGTATTTTACTTTCAAAAAAATAATTGATAAATTACATATAAAGTTTAAAGATTTAACACATGTACTTTAAAGGGTTGTAAATAGTGGTATAAAAGCTTGAGAAACATAATTTAAAGTGCTTACAGACTTTTACTTTTAAAAAATATATATCAACACGAACATGACTCAAAAGAACTTCATCGTGGATCTAATTTGAAAGAGAAATTCAAATAAAAGATGTTCGTAGTTTTAGATTTCACAAATTATTAAAAAAATTGATGAGAATGATCGGAGGAAAATAAAAATATAGGTGAAAAATCTTTTCTTTTTTAACTTGGAGATAAATTGAGAGAGAAAAAAGTAATCAGGAGTAGAATTAGTTAGCTTTTTAGTTTAAAGGCTTACTAGTAGTATTTTAAAAGGCTGTAATTTTTAAAGAGTTGAACACAATATTGGGATAGAAGTAATTTAGGAGCGTTTTCGGAAATTAGAACTGTTCCCAAACCAGTAATGTTAATATTCTTATTTATACCATGCTAGGTTCAAAGTTAGTAGTTTCATTTGCAAGTTTAAACGCCCTATTACATCAACACGAACCCCCATCAGTTGTTATTATTTTTAACAAAAGATGGCACGAAACACCATCTAAGCATGAAAATTGTCAACTCCGTACTTCCTATAATGCCGATGTCATTGTATTACTCGAAGATTATTTCGGATAAAACTTTTAGTTCAAATACAAATTTCTGCTGCTAGCAAATGTCGGGTTTTTTTTATTAATCGAAATTAAATTAAATAAATATCAAAAAGGAGGAACGATATGGTTTTTTTTCCAAATCTAATAAGGCCGTGGTGGTTATTAACGTCCCTACGGACGGATACAAAATCAATGTCCTTTTTAACCCTAATCTCTCCCCGCATTAAGTTTAAACCAAACGGAGGAGAAAAAAAAAATATATGGACGGTGAAGCTGTCAACGTCCCTAGGGACGGTTACAATATTATCATCCTTGACGGACGTTCACTCTGTCAACGTCCCACGCAGTTATATCTTCCTTCTCCATTCTACGCCACAAAGACAGAAACGCGAGAGATAGCGGAAGCCCCACGGCGCACGCGAAGGACCGGGCGAAGAGGGATGGTAATTTTGTCACCGTCCGTATTTTTTTCTCCGAGCATTTGGATTAAGCCGCTGATTATCATTAATAGGGACGTTTGTTTTTCCTCCGTCTCTAGGGACGTTAATAATTAACACGTCCTTATTAGATTTGAAAAAAAACCGGTATTGTTTCTCCTTTTCGATATTTATTTAATTTAATTTCGATTAATAAAAAAACCGGCGCAAATGTCGGCCATCAATCGACAATCATTCCCTTTTTAAATGAAATAATTAATTGAATTTGAATTTTTATTAATCAATCCGGTAAAAAAGAATGGTCTCATCCTGTGACCTTGCAATGAAATATGATTTATTTCATTTGATATATTATATTTTATCATGATTGACCAAATACCTGCCCAAACCCACTTGGAAATAATGAAAGAGAACGAATATAAAACAAAGGCAGCCCACTGACACAAAAATATGTATTAAATATACACATGACAATGAGGTAACAAAGAAACTTTCGTTTTTTTTTTTCCTTGTGGAGTACCAAAAGAGAACTCATATTAATCCCCTCTTTCGTCAGCATTGGAAGCTCAATAATATAATTTTGTTTTCAGTCCATCATTCTATCCGTAAAAAAACAAAAAGTGAAATCACATTGCAGGACTTAATGTCATTGATTGTAGAGTAAGAGGTGGAATAACTTCTTACTTTACACTTAAGTGATCAAACAAATAATAAAAAAGAAGGAATAAGATGTAGACATGTTCACTTTTTAACATATTACATACGAATCATGACTATAAAATATGAAGAACAAAATGAAGTACACAATTTAATTCTCTTTAACTTTACTCACAATCAAACATGACCAACAAGATTACACAATGACTAACACATAATTTGCAATATTCCATTTCAATTTTTTAGTTCAGATTGAATATTCAGTTTCTCCGGATTAAATAATTGAGATTAACGCCTACATATATGAGAGAGAGAGAGCATTCTAATGAAAATTCTCAAGGAATAAATAACACAAGATTGCAATTACAACAGAAACCCCTTAATAATGTAATATGTCTATTACAAGCGTCTCAAATTAAAATAAACAACATACAGGACTTTGAAACATCAAGCAACAACTCTCAAACCATCCCCCGAAGCAAATTGTAACACCCCTCTTTGCATATTTGGAATGAAGATGAATTCCTGCTACCGTTTCTACCAAAAGAGACCGACACATCATGAACTGACCGGACAAACCATAATTATCCAAAAACAAAACACATAAAGCACACCGGTACATATTACACAGCATCTTCTCTACATATTTGCACACGGTTATTTGCTTGGCACAAATACAAACTGCAATTCAAAGGCTATTCCAAAGGATATAGCTTATTTCAGAATTGAACCAAGTTGGAGGCAGCTGGGACTTGCCATGGATTAAAAAGTGGGTCGGCAGTAACCAGGTAATCTGGTTCAGCCATGGAACCTGTCATAAATGAATCCTGAACTGGGAGCTGCCATGGGTTCATGACAGGGACAGGATGAGAATCTGGCATCTCAGGTATATCCATGGAGACACCCATAAACTCTTCATAAATCCTTAAAATAGAGTTCAGGGAAAGCAACCTCTCCGTCAGCTCAGCATGCTGGGCCCTCAAGACCTGGTTCTCCTTCTCCACCATTAGGTACTGCTGGGTTGCGAGGTTCATCCTTGCCTCCATGTCTGCATTATCTGCCTTGAGGGAGGCTGCTTCTGAGATAAGGGTATCTAGATGAAGCTGTTTCTTCAGGCGGGACCGCCTGGCAGAGTCACGGTTTGATTGCATCCTTTTCCTTTTTCTCTCATCTGAGCCTAAGGAGTCTTGCTCAGGGCTCGACTCGCGGCGAATTGGAGGAGACAGAGACATAATTTTTTTTTTCTTTTTGTTTTAAAGTTGGGCTAATTGGACTTTCTAATTTGAACTTTGCAGAAGTAAATTTTGATAAAAAACTAAGATATTTGCACAAAATTGGGACTTATTTGAATATTACTAAGCTAGCAAAAAGGAGATATAATTCATGAGACGGCATAGAACCAGTAAAGGAAGGCTACGGAGAAGGAATGGAGGAAGATGAAGCGGCGTAATGAGGATATTTTCATAAGAGCTCAGATTATTTTTGAATTCAGGGTTAATACATGAGGTGAAGAGATTAACTAGAAAAGGTTATAAATTTGGGGGATTTTGGCTCAGGTGTCTTCTAAGAATCAGAAAAAACTGAGAAATTCGCGGAACAGTTTGCTGGTGATTAATTTGGGGTTTTTGGTTGCAAGCTAGATCTATTTTACCCGGTTTTGCCAAAAGAAAGATCAATTGAAAAAAACAGAGTAAACGGATGGAGCGTATTACCAGAAATAGGAGATTTGAAGGGAGAGGAGTGAGGTGAGGAGATGAATCGGTGTAAGCTGGGGAAGAAGCTCTGAAGACCTTTTAATTTGAAGAGAGAGGAGAAAGAAGGGAGGAGAGAATATCTGAACGGATCTATAAAGTTATTTCGTTTGGGGGTATTTTTGGAATTAAGAAAAGTAGACATGTTGGGTTGTCTGTGTCCACCAACTTCGTACAAAATGAAACTTCAGAGAAAGGAACTTTTTATATGTCAAATGGTACAACCACAGCGATTATCTACTCTCTTTTACATTCAATTGCGTCGACGTTTAACATTGGATATAATTGATCATTATTTGCTGGAAGTGGATTAGCTGCCGATGTGTGTGAAGTTTAGTAGTATAAAGTATAAGTTTGTGGGAGCATCGTACCCGTCATGGAATCAAATCGGATATTATTATTCTGTAAAGCACTAAAAAGGCTTAAAAGGTGTGATAGGGCCAACTGGCACTTTGAGTTTGGAAGAGAGCTTTGAAACTTCCAGCTGTATATTGCGGCTTTCTTTCTTAAAACTATGTACTGTTTTACTATTCAGTGTTCCTTGACTATATTACCAGATTGTCAGTCATTCAAAACAAAGGATAAACTCTTTCTAGATAGAAAAATGTTCCTCAGTCCTCAGCACGTGAACATAACTTAAAATAAGATATCATAACAATTTTTATTTTGATAATATTAATATTTTCTTAAAATCAATTTTGAATTTCAAATCCAACATTAATCGTATATTAAATTTATAAAAATGATAAAAGTTGATATTTGTTTCACCGTCAATCAAGTAATTTAAAATTTGATCTTTCAAACAATATATATATTTGCAATAAAAATAATATTATCTTATGTAATTTGATTTTTGCAAGTATATATTTATATATTTTTTTATTTAAATTATTATTTTTTAATAAATTTGCCAAAACAATATGTATCCTTCCTCTTATAATATAGAGAAAATATAGTCTCTAACCTTCTGTCTTTCAATCTCCTCCCCCACTTCGATCTCTATTTTAAAAGGTTTGAGAATAAAAAAAAAAAAAAAAGTGGATTCTATCAGTGGCAGTTCTCGTTAAGGGGGCAAAAAAATATCGAATCGGATTTAAATTCATTAACTAATTGAGTATTTGATAAAAAAAAAATAATACTTTAACTTATACTTTATAATGCTCTGACTTGTACTTTATGATATTCTGACTTATAATTATAATTACCAATCATATTTTAAAAAATTTATTTTAATTTTAACTATAAATTTAATCCAAATTATGAATTAAATATTCAGAGGGGAGTAAAAAAATTTCCAGGGGGGCAAAGCCAATCGGAACCGATAAATCTCCACTAAAACTCAAAATCCAGAGGGGGCAGCTACCCCTCTGAAATACACTGGATCCGCCCCTGGATTGTATCCCATTCTGACCGATCTCCTCTCAGAAAAAAAAAAAAAAGTCGTCTCTCTCTCCTCACCCCTCTCACCTCCGCCTCTCGCACTACGTCAAATCCCCTCTCAACCACGATGTCTCTCAAAAGATCTCTCGTAAACTATCTCAATCACACCCTATGTCCACCATCTTGTCGATCATCTCTCCCTCTTCTTATCTTCTTAGATCCTATCACAAATGTTTTTTTGACCGCCACGCTACTTACCTCCACCTCCACCTCCAATTTCTTTGTGCTCGGTGATTAAAATGGATTAAGAGTTGTTTATGAAGAGAGAGGAGAAGAAAAACACTATTAAGATATGTGTTTTGATGCACTGTTAAGACTTTCTAATATAACTATTAAAGATTTTTGAAATCAATATTACGACTCATCGGAAACAAATTAAGATATGAAAAATCCACTGTTAAATATGTCGAAAAACTCTATTAAGACTTGTTAAATTAAATAACTATTAAGATTTTCTAAAAACTAAGACTTATGAGAAGCATTATTAAAACTTACTATGTGAAGTATAAAGTCTTGGAAAAAAAATCGACGCTACATTCTTAAATATGGTTGACGTCATGTAAAAAATTAATAAGACTTGTTAGAATAACTATATATTAAGACTTAGCTAAAGCACTATTAAGACTTTGTTAAAACACTATTAAGACTTATGCAGTAGACACGGATTATTTATTAACCCGATCGACACTGACTTTCATAAATACAGTAGGTATCATAAATTATCTAACTATCAAAGTTTTTTACCGTTAGAGTTGAAAAACTATTGGTCGATTGTAGTTGAGGGACTATTTTCACGTTCCAATAATATAATATTTCAAATTTTCCGGAATAATTTTGTAAGTTTAGGTTTGAAAATTATATATCATATTTAATTTTCTGCCTCGGTTGTTGGTATATAGCTGCGTTATTTAAACCAATTATTTTGTTGAAACTTTGAATAAAAAAAAAAAATTATTTTGTTGAAACTTTCTCTCAGGCGTCGTAAAATAATATTATATTGAAGACAAGTCGCCAGGAGTTAAATTTTAGGATTTTTTTTTATCTGTAGAAATTAACAGAAAAAGAGAAAGAGAAATAGAAAAAGTGCACTTGTTTTAATATTGATAGTAAGACCGGACCGGTCTTAAAAATCTCAAAATTTAGACCTGTAAAATTCTTACCGGTCCTAACTTTTTTTTTTTTTTTGTAAGAGTTTTACAGGTCTAAACTTTGAAATTTTTAAGACCGGTAGAATTTATACCGGTCTTACTATTAATATTAGAACATGTGCACTCTTTCTATTTCTTTTTCTCTTTTTCTGTTAATTTCTACCGATAAAAAAAGGGAAATTTTTTTGTTTGCCACTCTAAAACTTAGAAATTAGTTATTTGCCACCTCAAAACTTAAAATTAGTTATTTGCCACTCCAAAGTTATAAAATTAAGCTAATTGCCACAATTATACTTTAAATTTAGATTTTTAATTAAAATTATTCTAAAAAAGAGAGTATAAAAAAATGTATTTTAGTATTTCCAATACTACCCTTAAATTATTCCTTCCGTCATTTCTCTGTCTCTCTTCTTCGATCAGAAAAAAAAAGCCTCTGCCTCATTTCTCTGTCTCTCTTCTTCTTCGATCATAAAATAAAACCCTTCCAACTGCTACTTCTTCGATCGCCCCTTCCTTGCTTCTTCTCCTTTGATCGGTAGTAGCATGGTGGTCTCCGACAATCCTCTTGCAAGGCGATCCCCTTTCCTTCCGTCAATCATCTCACACAGGCGACAGCGGAGCATGGTGTCGCCTCCGTCGGTTCTCTCCCGTACAGCGGAGCAAGCGGTGATGGCAAGAAAACTTTTCTGGTAAATTTGCCTAAACCCTCTTATTTTTCCTTGTCTCTGTGATGGCACAAAATCCTTGAATTCGCCTAAATTCGTCTAAACCCTCTTGGTTAATTGAATGAGCTGCTTGATTTAATTTCTTCTGTGAGGTACTGTGTATCGGTCTCTAACTGGTACCGGTCTCTTACTGGTGATTTGAAGGAGATACTGTGGGGTACTGTGTATAGGTCTCTTACCGGTCTCTTACTTAATTCAATTTCTTCTGTGGTATTTAATTGAAAGAGATGCTTGATTTATTTGAATGAGCTACTTGAATTTTGTTTAGATAAACCCCTCCCTGTGTGTGCTGGTAGAGGCACTTTTGCATTCTTTCAAGTCCCAGTTTCCCAACCTACCCCAGACCTTTATGGATGTCATCAGGGTGCAGTATAATACTGTAAGACGTGTTTTATGCAAGTATGCATTATGTTCTTTTTTTTCTTCATAATACAAAGATATTTTGGTGCATTATCACATATTATTAATTGGTACAGGTACCACATGGTTCATGCTCTTATTAATTCTGGTTGCAAGCATGCCATAAATTTTACATATACCAATTGTATTGGAAATCTCAAATTAATTCTGGTTCATGCTCTTATTAATTTTGAATTTGTTATGGTGCTTGGAACAGTTGAGCCATCTTCCACTCGCCTTCCATTATGCATCGTCATTGGCCACTTGTGGAGAATTAGCAGAGAAAATTAAATTCTTTGTTGCTATAAATGTCTTTGTGATGACTGTTGTATTAATTGTAATTATATGCAAGTAGTGTTGTTATTTGGATGTTAGAATTTTAGTAATGATGATGATCTTAATGGTTAGGTTAGAATTTAGAGTTGTATTTTAATTTTAGCTATTTTGTTGAATATTGATGTATTGTCCCAAGAAGTTAAGCTAGTATATGTTAATTATTCTTCTCTGGTATTGGATGTTCCTGCAAAATATTCTTGAGGCGCATATTGTCCTCTCTTCATTTTAATTCAATCAATTCTACCCCTTTCAATCAATTAGCAGAAATTACAGAGGCGCATATAAGGCAGAGGCAAAATTCAATTGCTATGAATTGAAAGTCACAGTAATTCCACTGCTACGAAGGCAAGTCACAGAAATTAATGTTGTACAACAATAATAGCATCCCAACACCTACAATAGCATTCTAACAATAATAATGTCATTCAAAGAAAAAAAAAAACCAACATTCTCAAAATAACAAATAGAAACATAACAATAGCACTAAATCCTGGAATCCATGACTTGGAATTGACTGACGGAGAAATTTTTTTTCTTCAGTATTTCACCTCTTGAGCAGGGCTATTTTAGTCTATAATATAATTTGTTGATTTTTAAAGTATAATTGTGACAATTAGCTTAATTTTATAACTTTGGAATGACAAATAACTAATTTTAAGTTTTGGATGACAAATAGCTAATTTTCAAGTTTTAGAGTAGCAAACAAAAAAATTTCCCATAAAAAAACTCCTAAATTTTATACAGAAACCTGTGCATGCGCTCATCTGTTACGAAAGCAATTGACTGTTTTGAAATTCTTACGTAAGACGACAAGTCCGTTTTAATTAAAAATTACAAGAGAAAAACAAGAAGGCAAAAACCAGGGGTACCGTGGTCTTTTGGGAATCCGAATTTGTAATCAAGGAATATTCGAGTAGCTACCCAACAACCATCTATTTAGATTTAGAGTCGCTATGTTATTGACACACAATATTATTTTAAATTATCAAAAGTGAATACACTCAACGATACCATTAACAGAAACCATAACATGTTCTTTCTAAGAACCAAACAGCCGGTATTGAGAGAAATCGCATCCTCAGCGGAGTTTTTACCTGCGGAGCTGTGCAGTTTTTTTAATCTGGTCCGTTCTTTTTTTATCGGACGGACGAAATAAGATTTTAGCACGAATTTTAAAGCAAAATTAATACTGCCTCCTCCATCATCCGAGCACTCACTGGCTGAGATTAAATCTGGGCCGTCCGATCAGCTCCGCAGGAGAAAAACTCCGCAGAGGATGCGGGTCCAGTATTGAGATGAATATGAAACTACCTAAGGATTTACTAAAACCACTGAACTTGAGCTAAAAGTATATCTTCTACGTCAATTATTAGAACAACCATCAACCTACGAGCTAGTTATCTCAATCATCTTTCATTAATTAGATTTCAATATTATATTTTAGCGTCAATCCAATACAAATGAAATGATTATCTTGCACAAGTAATGAATATGTAGCAGATCATTTTAATTTTTTAATTCGATATTTTTATTTTTATAATCAAGCTATAAAAATTATAATTAAGTAATTAACTGAAAGTGTCACGGACTAAAAGAATTGAGTTATAAAAGGAACAAACTAAAACAATTTGAAAAGGACTCTGTCTGTATCAATTATTTTGGTTTTCATTCTAATAGAAATCGGTGACATAACCACTTCGGCAAAAAAAAAAACGTAATTTGAAAAGGTTAAGAAGTTTTTTCATCACCAAATGCAAACATATTTTGTGTAAAGTTTTCTTCCATTTAATTTCAAAGAAAAACGGATAATTCAATCTTAAGTCTCAACTTTAGTAGGTAATTTGAATTCACCGTTGCTAATTTGATTGGAGGATTCTTAAGAAATTTACTAATTAAAAGAAGAATAAATAAATTGAACTAATAGAATGAACCAAATCTCATGCCCACACGTGGGCACGATAATCCTACTAATTAATATGGTCCCTCTGTTCATCCATCTATAATTTAAACAGTTATAATTGAAGTATAAAAAACTTTTTAAATTTTAGAAGACACAAGTGATACTCAATTATTATCGTTCAGATTATAATTAGATAAACAGATGGATTACTGAACTTTTCTTCCCACAAGGGAGCAAATTTGGTTCCCTACTAGAAACAGATGAGGGTAAGTCGCCCCATCGTTCATTTATAGAAATTACCACTCTGTCTGTTCATGAATCTCCATCATAGTCACATTTTAGGTAAGTGAAACCATTCATTTTAGGAGCCATGTCTAGAACAGATTTTAATGCAACTTAAAAGAGTTGCTTAGTCACTTACATGGTTTTAAAAAAAATATATGTACAATTTAATTGTTTTATATAATTTTTTTTTATGTATTTCAGTTGTTCTCGTAAAATACAAATGTGGTTGTAGCATAGTCTTTAGAATTTTACATTATAGTTGTGGAGACTTAAGTTTCACCTATTAATCTATTATAAATTAAGTATTTTTTTTTTTCTTTTGCATTTTACTTCTCCAATAATCTAATTTTTTTTAGTTCCACTCTTGACTATGCCCTCTTCATAAATTTAGAAGTTTGTAATTATAATTAAAACTTCCGTATTCATTAATATTTTATAATTCCTCTTATAAAATAAAATTATACCACACTAAATTATCTATCTTCTCAATTTTTATTTTCTAGTTCCGCTTTGAAACCAAAGGCAACGACACGCCTTTTTAAGTTCAGATTGTGTTACAAATTTATAATTGGAATCAGCTTTTATAACAAAATTAGTTAGATTAGAAAGAATATCGGAAGCTTTTAGACGAATTTGCCATTCTCCTATCAAGAGAAAGCATTGAAAGACCAATTTGCCTTCTCTGTAGATTAGTAAATTAATCTATTTAAATTTTCCTAGATGTCTATTCGAACGAAGAATTCAACATTTTTGTCAGTTATTTAAATAGTTCTACTATATTGATGTTTATTAATTTGGGTGCATTTGATTAAAGCAAAAATAGAGTTAACCAAAGTATAACACTATTTTTTTTAGCAAATTCAAATGCCAATTATTATTTATTTGTCTTTTATAAATTAGTTCAATATTATACTAATCCAATAAATAAAAAATTAAGTACTATTTTCAGTTTTGAATGAACTCTATTCTCTGACTATTTCGAAACACAAACACACTTGGAGTTTTGAAATTTGAAATTATGCTAGAGGAATCCTGAAATAATTACGTGTTACTAGAATATTAGCGTTAACTCTGGTTGAGAAGGCCTCGTTAGTTCTGCTCTTGAGCTACTATCAAGATTTTCCAAAAATAAGATCTGCTCTTGCAATAATGCACAAAAACTTTGAATGTTCGATCTAAATTTAATGTGCATTTTAACCGCATCGCATCTACAGTTTTAACATTATAACATGTCAACAATTTTGACACATAGCTTTAAATAAATTTAATATATTTTTCATTTCTACAACTTCAGTTATGTTTATCTGTTGCAAGCTAACGTAGACATTTCTAGACAGATTGATAAGTTAGCAATTATGTCATAATTTTGTAATTTTTTTAAAGTGAAATGAAGATGTTTTTATAGCTTATATAATATAATATGTGAACCAACTTATGGTCTAGTAAAAAAATATAGTATGTTTTTTGTGTGAGAGGTTGTGAATTCGAAATCCGAATAAAACATTTCTTGATGGACTAAAATATAAAAATTGGACCTCATATTTCTCTTAAAAAACTTATACAATATGCTAAATTATGTTTCCACTTATCAACCAAGCATAATATATGTAATTAATTCAGGAGTGAGATCAACTATGAGAGTGAAACACACAGTAAAGATCAATCATATAATTTTTTTTTCTCTGAAAAATAGAGATTAATTTTACAATACCATAATATTTTACTTTAAATCATATAAAAAATAAAACATATATACGTACCCACGTATGTATGTACATACAAAAAAAACAATTATAAATGAAGGTGGATTAACCTCATTTCTTTCACTTGAGTCTGCTCCTTTGTGAATTTTAAATAATTTAAAGCTACTAATTTCTATATACAACAATATATTTTGATTCATATTTACCGACAAGATAAATGTTAGAATTCCTATTTTTTTTTTTTAAATTAGTAGCTTTAATGCCTACTAACAATTTAATTGATAAAAATATATATTTATAACGAGTTAAGGGACTCTAATTTCTAATTGCTCTCTTAACCTCTAAATTACTAAAAATTATTCTAATTACCCTCTAAATTCTGAAATTTTTATTAATATACAAAAAAATAATAAATTTAACAATCTATCCAAAAATGACAAGGAATTCGAGATATAATCATAACGATAATTTTGTTATCGGTTTTAGAAAGTAAAACCAATGGCAAAATCATCGGTTCCAAATATTCAGAACTAAAAACAAAACAATTAATCTCAGAACCGATAACAAAGTCATCCGTCCAGAGCAAACAATATTACATTAAGTCATATGCGTAACAAAACAATCAGACTCACTCTCAGAGCAAACAATATTATATTGCATGGCTTTGTCATATTATAGCGGTAACAATCATAATTGTCTTATTATATTGCTCTGTTTAATTTATATTGGGTACAATCATAACCAATAGCATAAAAACAGTCGACAGCATACTATATACCGATAATTTGGGACCGATGGCTTTGTCCTTGGTTCATTAATTGTTTTGTTATCGGTTCTGAATATTTAATTGTACTAAAGATCTTATAAATACCACTTAGAAATGAATTTTAAATGTCCAAGAACTATGAGGTCCAAAAAAAAGGATAAACCAAAGGTCCATTCGGGACCTTGACCTGATCCTCCTTAGACATATATATCAGAATCAACTAACAATATCTTCGAGAGGAAACCCGAATCAAGGTAGGTTCGGAGTCAATATGATGTGTTCCGAGTCGAAGCCCAAACCGACTTACCTTCGAGGTAAGCCGTTGGTGTCTCGACTCGAGGTCCAAACCGACATAAAGACCTATAAATACCCAGACATTCAATAAGAAAATTGACGATAAATATTACACAAGAAAAACACAAATGGAATAGAGTTGCGTGCTTAAGGAACCCGAACTAAGTTTTATTCAACACACGCATATACTCTCTTTACAAATAATTCCGAACTACTCTTCACCTAAGATAGTCCGTATTCTGATCGCCTCAATCCAAGACTGTTTGGATCGGAGTATATTAGGAACCGATGACTTTGCTATCGGTTTTACTCTCTGAAACTGATGACAATATCATTGGTATGAGTAGATTTCGAATTTTTTGTCATTCTTAGATAGATTGTTAAAATTTTTTTTTTTTGTATATTAATAAAAATTTTAGATTTTGAACTCTAAATTTCTAGATCAACTATTTTAATCTTACTTATATATCCTTATAATCACCTTAATATCTTAATTCTCATACTGTTTTATTACTGGGTCTGCTCTTTCAATCACTGTCGCACTCCAATAATGACCAGATTTATTCACCGTTGAACTCCAACGACACTCTCAGCTCCGACTCCTCTCCTCTCCTCTCTCTCATCCTCCTTTTCATTTGTATTGGGAATGAGACTTACAAAGAATAGAAAAAACGGACCTAGATAGAGAGAGGGGGAAGGCAGTTGTTCAAACTCTATTTTTTTTAATCGCCAAAATAGTCAAAATTAAAGAGCGACTTCGCTGGGCCAATTAGAATTCTCAAGTTACTTTTCAGTGTAGTCTTTCGATTTTAAACTAGTAACCTATGTGCATTTTAACTAAAGCGGTCGAACATAGAAAAATAAAAGAAACAAAGAAATGGCTCCTGCCCACAGGTAAAAGTGTAAAATAAACCAATTATAAGAAGAAATTTTAGTAAAAATAAGTCCAAAAAGGGAACCAGGTAGGGGTGCAAGTGGATAGGATACAGATCGGATAGTGATAAAATTATATATGTATTTGTTTTTATTTTTTTATATACGGATACGAATCAGATATCGAATATCTATAAATATATACATAAATATTTTTATAATACATATTAAATTATATGATACACACACACACAAACACTATTTGAATACGGATAATTAAAATTCAGAATTATATTTGTATACGTATCTGCAATAATATTCAGATATCAAATATTCGTATCTAATTTTCGGATACCGATTCAAATACAGACAGAGACGGATATTATCCGATCCGTTTGTACCTCTAGATCCAGATCTCGTTTGAGCTGTTGAATTGGTACAGAACCGTTTTTCTTCCTTCGGAATGAAGTAAAAGGGAAAAAAATAATTAAAAACCCACCCGGAAAAAACAATTATAAACGATCAACTATCCGCGGGATGTTACATCATCTCATGTCTCATATGCAACTACGAGTTCTATTATCTTTTCATTTTAGTGTTAGAAAAATAAAGTAGATTAAAAAAATGATTGATTAATTAATTATATATGTTTGGACCGTATCATGAATTCGTATCTCTGCATTAACGGAACGTTAATAAATTTGAATCGTTCGATTGAGATCCGCACTAATATCTAAAGACCCCATGTATCATTAGCGTGGACCGAGTTGGCTCCAATTCTGATCAGACGGCCGAAAATAATCCAATATTTTGAGTGAATGCAGAAGATGCGGACTCCCGTATCATGGGGTGTCTGTATTCTTTCCTAACAAATGTTATGGAGACCCAACTGGTACCGCAATTATTCATAGACCTAATCTTGTGATTGTATTCAAAATACGAAATTTTTATTAATATACAAAAAAAAAAAATAAATTTAACAATCTATCCAAGAATGACAAATAATTCGAGATCTACCCATAACGATGATATTGTTACCGGTTTCAGAAAATAAAACCGATAGCAAAATCATCGGTTTTAACATGTCTAGAACCGATAATAAAACAATCGGTACCAGAACCGATGCCTTTGTCATCGGTTTTACTCTTTGAAACTGATGACAAAACCATTGGTCCAGATAATAGGAAGTTGTGATGGGACATATTGTAAAAGGGAATCTTACAGAAGTGGATCCGGACCGTTCTTTTGACTTCACACAAATCTTAAATTACAAATAATAAGTCCCCTGTGCTATCCCTAATCGCAAAGCGACATAGAATAATCTCAAACTGTAAAGTGAAGGGGAATCTTTTACACATATTGGAGGATCTCTGGGACCGATAGTTTTGTCATCGGTTCTGGTACCGATTGTTTTGTTATCAGTTCTGGACAGACTGGAACCGATAATTTTGCTATCGGTTTTACTTTATGAAACCGATGATAATGTCATCGGTATGGAACTATGGATAAATCTCGAATTCTTTGTCATTTTTGGATAGATTGTTAAATTTATTATTTTTTTTGTATATTAATAAAAATTTTGGTTCAAAATCTCTATGCTCAGGAGTCAAGAGCAGAATAAAAAATAAACTGAGATTGAGAATGATAGATAAATAATTATTATTTTATTTTATTTTATGAGAAGATTATAGTGTATTTTTTTCTAAATTAAAAATTTTTAAGGACAAAATTAAAAAAATAAAGTTATAAAGAGGACTTAGCACCCCATTCACTTTACAACTTTGCATGTTAGATATTGTAATAAGAACCATCCCTTGTAATATTTCACCACTGAGATAAAATAGTTATTTTAATCATGTTTGGTTGAATTAATTGACAAACCTAATAATTAATTTAAATTAAAAAAACTAGTAGATAATTTAAAAAAATTAATGGACTTTGCTGTAGAAACTTACAATTTTTGTTCTTTGGATATACGCTTTTTTCAACTATAATGCTTATTCTTATGATAAATAATGCTTACTTTCATTAAAATAGATATTCCATAGTTAGGTGGTTTTTGCAAACCATAAATAAAAAAAAAAGATTTTATAAAACCAATTTGATTATTTTGATTTTTACAAAAACCATAAGAACCGAGATGTCATTTTAGTCCGAAGTGTTTTTTTCTCTGACCGAATTGTCATTTCACTCCGAAGTTTTTCACAAGTTTTATACCAACAACTATATCATTTTTTTTAAATCTGTCAAAACGGCTTGGGCCAAAACGACAATTCGGTCCGGAAAAAAATTTGGACTAAGATAGTATCTCAGTTCTTATGTTTTTTTTGTAAAAACCAAAATAATTAAATTAGTTTGATAAAAAAAAATATATTTATAGTTTCTAAAAAAAATTACAGACCAACATGTGCTAGAGATATTTAAGGGGACGATGATTCAGAGGTACGGATAACAAAATGATACTGTATATATAAATGGACATGACGACGAAACAAAGAAAAAGATGCACCATGGCACGATGCATTTGACATCTTTCTTTTTGAGGCCAACAACTATTCTTATTTATTTCTTTAATGTCATGCTGTCTAACATTCTAATGCGCGCGTACGTTGCTCTGTTGGCCAGAGATCTTTTTTTTTTCCTTTTCAATTTGAATAAAATACATTAGAAGTGCTCTCACTCTCAATGAGTTGGATTTATATAAATTATTTAAATATAATAAAAGATAATAAATAGATTGTCTTTGAGATTTTAATCTCGTAGCATTTAGTTTGAAAAAAATAATTATTTTTGTGGTATGAGGTGGTTGGAATTCTGTATCTGAAAGGACTGGATTTTTTCTTCTTCAGATTTTTAATAATTCTAAATTGTTTTTCTCTTTGAATGCCCTTTGACTTGAACAGAGGTGGTTTAATGTAGTACGTATTATTCATGGGATGAGGACCGAATGAATCGAAGTCGGAGCGATTTGATTTTAGTTTTAGCTTGAATTATTTATCATTTGTACTGAGTCAATTTCAAGCTGAAGATCAATCGAGGGATTCTTTTATTTAGAGAAAAACAAAATGCTTTTTATGGGACCGTTGGTGGAAATAAATCTGCTGTGATTCTAAAAAAATATCGCAGGATCATGTGATTTCAAATCTACCTCTTTATTTTTTTTTAAATACACAAATCTCAAAAAAAAAAATTATGCACGAATCTCCAAATAGACGAATAGATGAATTTAATAATAGGTCCTGTGATTCTAAAGAATCACAACATATTTGTATCCTACCATTGGTACGGTGTGAGATGGAAATGAGATTTTCCACCGCACCATTATCAGTGATACATACAGTGATACATATGATGAAAGAATTTTCTGATCAGAGATGTAGGAGGGATTTGTTTTTAAATTTTTTAATATTTTTCTTTACATTTTATTATAAATTTCTCACTAATTGTTTGATCAAATCATTACATCTACAACACTAAAATTTGCTTGAAGTGATATGAATAACATAAGGTCTTCCGTGTTACGGTTTTATGTTGTGTCAGATTGTCAGATAGGAGGGATTATATATAGAAAGACTTAAGTGATATGGATAACATAAGGTCTTCCGTATTATGGTTTTAAAAATGTATCATATAAATTTTAAAATTCGATCTAAGTAGCTTAATAAATTGGTTATATAGTGAACTTAAATACCAAATTTTACTATTTTAAAAATATTTTTACTATTTTTTATGATTTATGAAATATGACAAAAAAATTATCTAAAACATTGGCATTTTTATTATTTTTAAGTCATTTTTTTGCTATCTTTCATAAATCATAAAAATAGCAAAAAAAAATCGAAAATAATAAAAGTTGGTATTCTACAAGTTCATTATAAAATTGATTTATTGAGCTACTTAAATCGAAGTTTCAAATTTATCCGATAGATCTTTTACTCACACACACTGACACACACACAAAGCACATATGGATATGGATATGGCTCATGTACATGTCTTTTATTTTATCCATTATTATTGATTGACGGTGAGTCTCACTTAGGATAGATGGTGAACAATGACGGAGCTACATGATAGTTTTTGGGATAAAATGACCCCAAATTATTTTTATAAATTTACCTCATAAATATACAATTTAATTGATATTTTCACAGAACCAACATAAAAATACTTGTTCTGACCTCACCGGATAACCTTTCTTCCTTTTGTACTAATGATGGATGAACTCATGAACTAAAGAGACGTAAGGTACAACATATATTTTTCCCTAAAGAGGATGAATGCTGGTCTTGCACAGAGTGCTGTACTGCTGTGTTACCAGTAGCGCATTATTGGCGTACCTAAAATATTCCCTTTTTTTGTTCTGACGTTGAACGGACTACCTGAAAATTGCTTATTGCTCGTGACTCAGGAGTCAGAAGTAAGGACTAAGGAGGGATTTCTTTGAATTATTAGTTGCCACATTTTTTTGCAATATTTCTGTATATTCAGGGACGGATCTAATTATTAATCAAGGAATTTTAAATTTTAATTATGTGTATTAAAATTTAATTATATTTGTTTTTGTATAAGAATTTTATATAGTTTAGCCTCTCTCATAAAATAGCAAATGCATGCTTGTAATCTCGTGGTTTGAATTTTATTTGATATTTGTGAGGTTTTGGGTTCAATTCTTTTTGTCATTTCAAATATTATGTATTTTATAGTTTAGCCACTTCTTTTTAGATTTTCTAGTTTTGTCTCTGTGTATATGATTATTGTACGCACAAATGTAAGACCGTGACTATTGTAAAAGAGAGAGAAAAAAAGTAAGAACGTGATAAAAAAAAAATACTAGTAGAGTTACTGATTAATGATTAATAAAAATATGGTTAGGGAAGTCTCATTTTGGATTTTTTTTTTATTTAGAACTCAAAACCTAAAAATTAACTAAACCAGCCAATGGGGAAAAAAATCAATAAAAATAGCCTCCACTGGGTTCCCAAACCGGTGGAGCTTTAATGCCCCTTTCTCCACCGGATTCCCAATCCGGTGGAGCAAATTTTTGCTCTGCCACATTGCCACACGGGAGGTTACACAATGAATAGCTACACCGGTTTTTCAATCTGGTGGAGGCCGACACCGGTTTTCCAATCCGGTGGAGAAATTTCTACACCTGTTTCCCAATCCGGTGGAGCTATTCAACTTATATCCGCAAATCCTTCTTCCCCATTCCAACTCTCTGTCTCTCGTTTTTCTCTTCTTCTTTTTTCATATTTTCCATCATTTTAAATCAAATTTGAAGAGTTGTCATATGAATAGATCGCCACCGCCATTGTGCTCAGCAGCTTCTTCTGATCATTACTGTAAGTTTTTTTTTTATGCTTAGGTTGATATTTAGTGTTGTAAAATTAAAAAATAGTTTGAGTTGATTTAGTGTTGTAAAATTAAAAAATTAGTTTGAGTTGATTTTAGTGTTTATTTTTGTTCAGCAGAATGTCTCTGTTATTGATCAATGTGTATTATGGTGGTAACCTCCAAAGTACTCCAACCGGTGTTGTTTATGACATAGGAGCTGCATTTACGTTTACCGTTTTCGATTCTACTAGTTTTGTTGTTGTAAGACGGCAAATACATGTTGGACTTGAATTGCTTCCGAGTCGAGTCAAATTGACAATCAGGGCACGTTTGAACACGGGACCACCCGGATCGTACCATTTCTCTCTATTTCGGATAGAAAATGAGGAAACTTGGGATGTCATTAAACAAACTGCACCTCAAGTAGTCGGATTTAAGGTTATAGAATTGGTAGCTGAGACGCAGCAGCGTACAAACCAAACCAGTTATGATCCGTGCCCAGATAGTTTGCCTGGAGAGAGCAACACACCGTCGGTTCAGACCGACTTTGATCCTTACTCGGGCAGTGTATCCGAAACCACAGACACACCTGTAGTTCAGACCGGTGATGACCCTAATGAGCAATCAGACCCAAATGCATGTTCTGATAAAAGTTCTTTTGATAATGATGATTCGGCTGAAGGGAAAGACTCAGATATGGACGAATATGAGGCTAAAATGGATCCCCAAGAAATATTGAAAGAGTGGCACAAGTCGATCCCATTCATCAATCAAGGCTTAGGCATTCATGTTCCTTATTCCACGATGATGTGCCGATGCCATACGCAGATCGTGCATTTCTTAAGGAACCCCCAGATTAGATGAAAAATTTGCTGAAGGTGAAATGTTCGAATCCAAAGACAAACTAATATCAGAACTTGCAGATTTTCACCTACCCAAAAGTATACAATTAGACACCCTAAACAGCAGCAAAACCAAGTATCAAGTTGCATGTAGATATTCTAAATGCAAATGGAAATTATATGCAACGGTAGTACCAAAAGGTGCATTGACAATTTCCGCCAACCCATATGTTCACACATGTTTTGGAAATGCTGAAAAGTTGGATAATGCACAAATGACTGCCAGAAAAATTGCTAATATTATTAAACCTGGTTATCAAGAAAATCTGGAGTTAAGCATTAAAACGGTCAAGCATTTAGTTAAGGTGAAATTTGGGACAGTAACACCCTCGTATAACAAGTTGTGAAGAGGTAGGGAACTTGCAATGGCTGACATGTTTGGGAGCTGGGAGAAGTCTTACGAGCTGCTGCCATTGCTTTTGAGTGCCATCAAGGCATCTAACCCAGGTACTAAATTATACTAAATTAGTATAATTTACCCTGCCATTCACCCTGTTAGAAAATTTAACAAAATATTACTAAATTATACTAAATTACACAAATTACACTAAATTACACAAATTACACAAATTACACTAAATTACACAAATTATACTAAATTATACTAAATTACACAAATTATACTACATAATACAAACTAATACTAAATTACACTACATAACACTAAATTATACTACATAATACAAATTACACTAATTATACTAAATGTCACAAATTACACTAAATTACACAAATTAATACTACATATACACTAAATTGAGGCCAATTGCTAATTCAATACTAAATACACTAAACAAACTCAATTAAATAAGTTATTCAATTTAATTCGGCCAAAATTAAAAATTATAAAAAAAATATGATTTTTACCTTGTTAAAATCGTAGATCGAAAGAGTTTCCAACTCTCTTGGACGATCCAAGAATTTTGAAACAATTAAATGAAAAAATAGTGAAGTATTTGGAGAGGATAAAAGAAAAAAAAAACGAGAGGAGTTCGGAGGAAGAAAGGAGGGGTGGAAGGAAAGGAGACAGAGACAAAGAGACGCGATGCTCTTTCAAAAATTCAATCCAAGCTGCACCGGATTTCCAATCCAAGTTGCACCGGATTTCCAATCCGGTGCAGGGCTTTTTGTGGATTTTCTGTGGCGAGTCCACAGCCTGGTGGGAAAGTGGGGAAATTGGTCAACCGGGTTAGAAAACTGCTCCACCGGTTTCGGGGTCCGGTGCAAAAGACGTCTTTAATTCCACACCGGATTGGGAAACCGGTGGAGGCTATTTTTAAAACTTTTTTCAAAAATTGGCTGGTTTGGTTAAGAAACTGGTTATAATTTCTATTTAAAAAAAAAATCCTCATTTTCCTTCATTTAATCGTTGGATCTGATCATAAAAAAATTAAAATTGAACGTTCTTTTGAATAAAAAACGTATCACTAATTGAGAATCAGACTTAAATTCGGTGACAAAAGACTATTTTTTTTTTTTTGTAGGAAATCACAAGTTCGAAATTCGAATGAAATGTGTTTATGAATCTTAGATATATGAATGGCTTGATGCTGAACTCCTCATATCAATTCAGTTAGGATCTTCAGAGCAAATGTATGATTTGGCACCTATGTTAACACAATCCCCAGCAATTTTTTTCCCTGTCACCAAAAAAGCAAAAAGCCCGTACGGAATTGCACATAGTTAGGGCTGCTAATGAGTAAGGTTCGGCCCGGCTCAATGAGAGAAGCAAAATGATTTGGCTCTAACTCGGCTCGCTTTTGAAAGAAAAAAGCTGGCCCGGCTCGCAAGCCGAGCTTTTTTTTATGTTTAAAGAGAGTACAATATAAAAAAAAAATGTCTAATATTTTAATGAATTACATATGTATTTGGAAAATGATATACTTTAATTACTGGATTCATATATATAAATCATGTATGTTTGTATTTTATTATCTTAGAATTTATTATAATAATACAATACGATTCGGTTCGGCTTGTGAGCCGGTTTATGTAATAAAAATTTTAAATTTTAAATTTTAAATTTCAAAGTTTTTCAAATTTCATTTTTTTTTCAAATTTGAAATTTGAAAAATATTTAAAATTTGGATTTTGTCTGCATGATTTTTAAAGCACATAAGATGGACCAAATTGAGAGGGAAGTGTTGAGTAGTTTGGTATAGGGTTTTTGCTATGACTTAATACTCGTTTTACTTTTAAATTTATAAACCTAAATACTCAATGAATGGTCGATTGCAAGCGCACAACCTATCGATATAGTATAAAGGTATCGATCCAAGGGATAAAGGGAGATTTTAATTTTAGCTCTAAAGAATAATTTCAGAATTGTTTGTTTGGAATGTTTGTTTGAGAATGTTTTAATTTCTAAATTCCTAAAGTAGGTGGGTTCAATATCCGAGGAGTTGAAGGATTAAACAAAAACTAAGAAAGAGTAAAATGAAATTAGGATTTTGACAAAAATTGGAGAATCTTGGGGCTTTCGGTCTACAATCCCTTATTTAATCCTATCTATTTGGTTTGTTTAAATTCATGTTTGATTTTGATGGGGTTTCTAACCAAATATGTTAAAAAGGATCACTTGCGTGAATTAGTAACGTGCCTAGATGATCATCACTTCACGGTAAAGTACATCGCCTTAATCATCTAGGATATAAAGTTTTTGTTAGTCTATCACCTCCTTAGATCTCAGTACTTAATAATTTAGCCGGTGGAGGCAACTCATACCAATCTCTAATTTGGTTCAAGATGTCCCGACTTAGGGTTTAACTCCAACCGTGAAATTTTATATCAAACTTTAACCTTAATTTCTATAGTTCCAGTTTAGATTAAAAGATGATGTTTCTCTAACTTAAATCCTAATGGCCTTGTGACATAATTGATACTATTCTATATGATCCTAAGCTACTTTGGAGTCTAAAAGACCTAAAGCGGGATAACTACAATTCAAGCACAAATTATGGGGATCACAAAGAATAAATAACAGAAATTAACAATCAAATCAAACAATCATCATAAAAATAAAGAACCAAATAGAATAGAATCAAACAAGTTCATGCATTTGACCTACACCTCTAGAGAGGAAGTTAGCCTCTCATAGAGATGCAAAACTTACAAAGAGAACTCATTACAAATTGGCTAAAACAAAGAGGAATTGAAAGAGAAATGATTACAACTCTTACTCCTATGGAGATCTCTTGCTAGCTTGCCTTGCTTTGAGAATTCTGCTCTTCTTCTCCAAATTTCTGCCTTTGATTTCACCTTAACTCCAAAAATGGAAGAGATTGGAAGATGGATTGATTGATAGATGTGGAGAGATGGTATGTGTAGAGAGATGATGAGATCCCCTGAATGAGCAGAATTTTTCTCCTTATATAGCATTTTCTATGCCCTAGAACGTGGGAAACAATGTCCCACACGTTCTCCATAATTATAACCACTAACTTTGCCAACCGGGCATGATCTTGCTTTCCAAAAATAGCGAAAACTGTCTTTTTAGTCTTAATGCGGGCCGCACTGCGGTTAGTGCGGACCGCAATGGATTTTACATTCCGAATTTAGATTTGCTTCCATCATGAAAGTTGTATATCTTCTTATTAGCTTTCCACAAAGTGGTCATATGCCCAAAACGGAGTTCGTATGACCAAATTATGCCCAAAATACGAAACTGTGTCGAAAGCTGAAAAACTGAGTGCGACCCGCACTGCGCTCGGACTTTTCTGTGCGTCCAGAATGTGGCCCGCATCAAGATCCGTGCGACCCGCACTGACACGAATTTTGATGAAAACCTTATTATATGTTAAAAAAATTGGCACGCGTCCAGAAAATCCATCTGAGTACTTATTTTGGCCGTATCGGAATCCGTGTGTCCACACTAGGCTCTGGAAGGCCGTATTTCGCCATTTTTCACCATTTTCTGCAATTTAAAGCAAGCAAACGCACTAACTTGATTCCAGTTGTAATCTAAGACATTTATATATCAAAATACAAGATATTTAGAGTATTTTCAGAATCAAATCTAGATCGAACATGTGTAAATATGTATATATTTTATGCCTATCAGGAAGGTCGGAGTTTTTGAAATTAAAATCAAATTTAATTTTGAAATTTGCAAAAATTTTGAAATCTGAAATTTGAAAAAAAATTGACGTTCGAAACAATTTGAAATTTGCAAATTTTTTCAAATTTCAAAGTTTTTCAAATTTGAAATTTAAAATCGGTGAAAAAAATATCTATTATATTCTATGTTTTAATATGAATGTTATTTACATGATATAATTAGTTTATTCATTTATTGTTAACTTATTTTTTTTAATATTTGAATAATATGAAGACCTCACTATTGAATAGTAACATAAATGATGTTTATGTATTGCAACAAAATTAAATGTTTGACACAATTTTTTTTATTAATAATCAAGTAAAAATATGAGCCGGCTCACGACTCGTGAGCCGAGCCGAGTTTTTTTTTTTTCAAAAGCGAGCCGAGTCGAATTTAGCATTTTTTCAGTTTCAAGTCCGATTCGTTATGAAATATTAAGCCGCTCAACTCATTGATTCGCGAGCCGGCTCGACTCATTAGCAGCCCTAGCTGCTAACAAAAACTGAACTGTATAGTAACATGTTACATCCTTATAACACATGAAATGCAAGATTGGGAAGTCCAAGGGTAAGCAAAATTTGTAAATGTCAAACGAAGAACCATGAAGGTCATATTGGGCGACAATAATTTGTAATCACCCCATATGCCTCATGAAATCAAAGTCTCTGATCGCTTTTCATTTGTTTACATTACAATGCAACGAAAGAAGAATAAAAACCTTTAAATTCCCTTGAAATTTCCCTTTCACATGCCTAACACAAAAATTTCCATTTTATTAAATAAAACTGACCAAAGAATCTTTAACCTCTGCCGAAACTCAAAAACTAAACTTGCTCTTTTGTTTCATGATTTGGAGCAAAAGCTAGGTCATATATCTGGCCATAGTTTTCTACAAAGTGAACCTCCAATCCTTCTTTCACATTAGGGGCAAGTTCGTCAAAATCCCGCCTGTTAGCTTCTGGAAAAATTATGGTCTTAATCCCGCTTCGTCTTGCTGCAATAGCTTTCTCCTTAACCTATTATCAGAACAGAACATTTATTATAATCATTTTTATAATTTCTTTCATATACGCAACAGAGAACAGGGAAAACAAATATTTTTATACACATTCCAAGCACCATTTTTTATAACAAATATAATACCAAAACCATTTCTTGACACCAACTTACAAAAAAAATCAGGAAATCACCAGTATGCAAAGGATAAGTTTAATAATCATTATAGCTAGAAATTATCTAGATATGTAGTTAGAGAAGTAGAACACAATTAACTAACATTTTGAATAAAACCAACTATAAACAACCAATGCTGCTAGGCATAAGTTGCAATCCGAAAACAGAGCAACAACCAATCAACTAGGCCTACCCATGTATAAATCAGAAGGGTCGTCTCCATTGGGGATCAAAGCCTTTATATTAGTAACCGACACATAGATTGGACTTCAATACCCTCTAATTTACCCCCATCAAGTATATTGCAAGAAACACATAAAACACCGTACTAACTCACAAAGCATGACCAATCACCTCTGCAGTCTATACAACTATGATCCAAACGGTGAACTGTATATTTACCATCCATTCTCATCACTCGCTACAAATACAGCAGATGAAGGTTACTTTTGGTGTTTTTCTATTTTAATTCGGTCCACCTTATTTCCAGGAATGCAAAACATTGTTTAACAAATTAAACAAGGCATTGTAATTAGTAATTACGTACCCCACCAATTGGAAGAATTCGTCCGGTAAGTGTCACCTCACCCGTCATTGCCAGATCCTTTTTGACATGCTTATTCATAGCCAGAGAAAGCATGGAAGTGATCATTGTACATCCAGCACTAGGCCCATCCTTCGGGGTGGCCCCTGCTGGCACGTGCAGATGCAGTTTCGATCTCCCGAAAAATTCATTTTCCTTCTCTTTCCCCAACAGAACTGCACGTGCAACTGTATGCGCTATCTGCGCGCTCTCTTTCATCACATCCCCAAGTTGACCAGTCAACACTAATGCACCCTTTCCTTCTCCTTGTTCGACATGTGTGGTTTCGATATACAGGGTGGAGCCTCCCATGGCGGTCCATGCGAGCCCCATGACAACACCTACTGGTGTCTGATCATAGATGCGCTCAGCCTGGAAAACCGGCTTGCCCACATAGTCGGTCAGATTTGATTCGTTTACTATAATCTTTTCCACTGGATTATCAGGTTTTGCCTCTGATGGGTTGTCATCACCTTTGGACTTTGCCTGAAAGTAAATAAAAAGGTTAAATATTGAAACTTAAAAGTCACAAAGTAAATGAAAAGGTTTAAATTGTTTCAATCAGATATAACTGGAACTAAAAAGAGGAACATTTACGTTTTAAAAAAAAATATATCATCAGGCAGAGTTTGCAAAATAATATTATGCTCAAACAGTAATTGATCAAACAACCAGGCAAAACAGTTATGACCAAAACAAAGAAAGTCATTTCAAGCACCCAAAAGATTTAGTTCTTTAATCAGAGACCCACTTAATCTGAACCAAAAAAATAACTCCTTTCTTCAAAGGAAAAAAAAGAATTAGAAAGCAGTGATTCAACAATTGAATAAATCTGTAATATTATAAAGTAATTTTCAACTTCTAAAACTATTTAAGTAAAACCAATTCATAAACTAAGTTAAAATTTCAATCAGAGAACTGTAAGTTACACATATTTCAAGACAAGTTGTCACAAATTAAATTTCTTTCGATCATTCCATCTTAAACCTATTTCATCATATTGTACAAAGAAGTGCTTCAATTACCTCAGAATCACCAGATATTTGTTCAGTATCACGGCAATGTGGCAGGAGAGGTTTGGCCGGAATGTCATCAATAATTGTCACCACCTCTTTTGTCGCCACGTCAGCATCAACTGAATCCTTGATTAAGGTATCTTCCTTTGCATTCTCAACTGCTTCTATTGTAAGATTGAACTCTTTCTTTTCTGGCTTATTGTTGGTTGTTTCTTTCTCCTTTTCCTCTGAGCTGGTTTCTTCTTCTTCTTCATTTGACGTGTCCTTACGGACCAGTTGTAGAGCTATCTATATGATTGGAACAACAAAGAAAGAGTAAGAGAAATAACACTATATTGAATCATCATCATCATATGGACAAACATGGAACTGCTCTCAATGATGATACTAATATTCTTTCTTTCTTGGTTAATATCTATCATTTAGGGGTTTTCTTCTATCACTTTTGGTTAATACCAGCGATTAAGTTTTGATTTGCATTTGCAGGTGTGACTTGCAAATGGTGGAAAACTGGACACAGCTGCCTGATATCTGACACAAGTTTTTGAAGAATTAATATATAGAAACAAAACCTTGCGATATATCTTTTCGATCTGCTTTTGAAGATTACGAACCCCAGCTTCCCGACAGTAGTTTTCTATCAGATTAAGAAGAGCAGCATCTGTTACTTCAACCTAGCCATGTTAAGAAATTAATTTTGTTAGCTCTCTTCCACAGAAAAAAATATAGAAAATGCATTAAGAACTGAATTATAAAGATTAAAAAAAGCACAGAGTAGAACTTGATAAGTCTTGATACAATGTTAAGACTGCTCCAGAAATTTCATGAGAGGGGGAGGGGAGTGGCAGGGAAAGTGGCAGCATAAAGAGTTTACCTCCTCTACCCCGATTTGAGGGTTACAAAATTTAAATGGTTTTGTATATAGAGTTCACCTCCTCTGCCCTGCGCCCCCCCTCAAAATTTAGTGTTATGAAGCTAGTAAACAGGGGCTGGTCAGGTCCGGTCACCCTCCCCTCTTCTGGAGCATACAACAACAACAAAGCCCCTAGTCCCAAACAAGTTGGGGAAGGCTAGAAATGAAACCCAACAGGAGTCACGAAACCAAGGTAGATAGTAATAATAATAATAACAACAATAATAATATAGTAATAATGGTACCAATTATAATAGTAATGATACTACTAATACTACTAACAATATTATGCCTACACTATACATCATAGGGGCCTGCGTCCTTGACCTCTTCTGGAGCATACCCTAAGAGAATTTAGGGAGTGCACAGTATAGACTAAAAAACCATTAAAATCGAATTACATGCTCTTGAAGAGTACCATGGGAGTACCTGCTCAGGTTTGATGCCACAAGACTCTTTAGTAGTCTTCTCAAGATAATCCCTTGCAATGTGCATCTTTTCATCTGTTATATAACCTGCAATCGCAATATTCTCCATTCTATCCAACAAAGGATTTGGTATCATCTCCACCACATTGGCTGTACAAACAAACAAAACCTTTCACAAGAAAAGGAAACAAAACAGGAACAAAAATATGTCAGGAAACGAATTTAAACTTAGAGAAACTCCACATATGACCATATGCAAACATATACTAACCTTTGATAGGTCAATTGGAACATCAAGGTAGTGATCAAGAAAATTTGCATTTTGTTCAGGATCCAAAAGCTCCAATAGTGCACTAGCTGGATCACCTGAATGACCTCTCCCTAACTAAATTAATTTTCAAGCAGATAAGCAATGATTAGTTACATAAATGCCACATTAGAAGATGATAATTATTTTTATTAAAAAAAAGTACCTTGTCGATCTCATCTATTAGAACTAGTGGGTTAGCAGTCCCCACCGCTTTCAAACACTGCACCATCTTTCCAGGCATAGCCCCGACATAGGTTCTCCTATGACCCTGTATAATTTGCCATACTTTTTGAAGTACTAAAAAAAGAATGTCCTTAATTTGCAAAGAGCAAAAAATGCTTAATTGACCTTGATTTCTGCCACATCTGCTAGCCCACCAACTGAAAACCGGTAGAACTCTCGGTTGAGTGCACGTGCAATTGAGCGGCCAATGCTGGTCTTACCAACACCAGGTGGGCCCGACAAACATATGATCTTTCCTGTACATAAAATAAACCTATCAAAAACAGACGATATCAAAGTAACAAAATTAGTACACAGTTGAAAGGATTGTATGACATATACCTTGTGAAGTGCCTCTTAATTTCCCCACAGCAATAAATTCCAGAATTCGCTCCTTCACATCTGACAAGCCATAATGATCCTCGTCCAATATTCTTTGAGCACGGCGCACATTAAAATTCTCATTACTGCAGCAATTCAAAAGGAAGATTTGGAATTTGGAAACCAGGTAAAACTTTCCATTTTTACAATTTATATAGTGATTCAGCAACTGTTCTCAATAGTTGCAATAAACAATCCACCTATAATTTCCCCAAGGTAAAACTGTCAGCCAATCCAAGTAGTTACGAGTCACGTTGAATTCACTGGAGCTCGCTTCGAGTAATTGTAACTTTGTTAGCTCCTCCTCTATTACTTGTAATACATGAGGGGGACATTTGTCTTTCTTTTCTTCTATCCTTTCCCTGAACTTTGCTGGATTCAAAAAGAATTTGTATATTTAAAAAGAGTACAAAGAGGAAACTAATTTATTACAAGTCAAGTAGAAGGACAAACCAGAAAGGGCCGTTTTATCATCAGTCTCCAATCCCAACTCCTATAGATTATATAAGAAAATATTCAGATATGATGAAAACAATAACAAAACATGGTGCGACAAAAATTAATTTGTGCCAAGATTCAGTTACCTTCTTAATAGCCTTCAGTTGCTCATTCAGTAAGTACCGCCTCTGCTCACCGCTTATTTTCTCTTCTATAGCTTTTGCAATTGATTGCTGAACTCAGCAAAAAAACCAGGTATAAGAAAGGACAAAAAAATCAGGAAATAGAAAATTAAGTAAGAAAAGGCATTTAGTTCTACCTGTATCTTGCTGATCTCCATCTCTTTCTTTACTAGCTCTAGAGTAAGCTTTAACCGATTCTCCACCTGTCCAGATATAGGTACATGAGAAGTGAGTTTAAGATCAAGTCTAATCAATTTAAAAAGTCGCGAACAAAGAACTTTTGCTTACATCAAGTTCTTCAAGGACTTGTTGACACATCAATTTATTGGCCCCAGAAATAGCAGCGCCAAAATCTGCTAGCCTGGGATAATTGAACTCCCCAATATGCTGAAAGCTCATGAAAAGATATAGTTTGTATGAAATTATTCTAGGCTTGCAAGGAGCGCCAAAATATATAAAAAAAATATATATTTTCTTGAGGAGAAGTTAGCAAGATACTTTGATGGTCTGAAGTCTAAAAAAATAAAACTACACAAACAGAAAGGTCATCAACCCAAAAAAAAAATCTAGAATATTAAAAAAAGAGATAGAAAAAAAACCTGTGTGTAGGTCTGAACATGGTCCTTCCAAAGAGAACTTGTCTTGAGAACATCTCTAAGTGTTGATATAACTTCAAATGAGGTCGCTTTTATCCTATCATTATCTTTGTCATATGGCTTTTCCTAAATATCGGAATAATAAGACATGAAACCACCACTGCCAATTCACAAACAAGGATAGAAATGAAAAGGGTTGAAAACTTGCAAAGTTACCTTGAGATGGTCGACTTTTACAGTCAAGGGGTCCTCCTCAACCTAAAAAAGAGAGTTATTTTATTTTTGAAAAGAAGATGTTAAGACGAACATTAAAAATGTGCACAATCATTTAGGAGATCATGTAATAGTTTAACAAAAAATTCTACTTACCATCTCAGTTATTCGCAAACGCCTATGGCCAATAAGCACTACTTGATCGCCTTGAATATTAGTAATCTACAGAAAAAATATAAGAAAAAAATAATTTTAAGCACTTCAAAAATAATATATTCTTTTTATACAATTATAAAAAAATAGAGAGCAAAAAGGATACCTGAGCAAGTGTTCCGACTTCATGCAAACGGTCCAACAATTCTTTCCCTTTGAGGTCGTATATGCTTTTCTCAGAATCAGTGCCTGTACTAGGGTCAGTCCCTGGTTCATCCTTTACAAGAAATGCACCCGCATAGGCAATTGACCTCTTACGATTATCATTCAAAGCTTGCAGCAATTTGGGATCCTACAATCAACTCCAAGAACATTTATCTTGTTAACACAAATATCTATCAGCCAAGCAAATAAGATTTTCCCAAGCAATATTAAACTGGTTTACCTTTACATAAATGGGCATATAGAAACCAGGAAATAACGGTCGGTGAGGCAATGGCAATGCAATAACCTGAACAAACAAAGGGGAAAAATATAAGCAATCTGCAAAATTTTGAAAAAATAACATGATTGCATTTGGACTACATCTTTAGGGATAACTAATAAGAAATACATAAAAGAATTTTTAACTCCTCAAGTAAATAGTACAAGATGGGAACAGAAATAGTCAACACAGGGACTAAAAAGACTTTATGCCCTGCAGAAATGCTTGAATTGAGTCAATTCTGAACTAAAATGATTACTGGCAATCACATTGATGCACATCATAGCACTGAACATTAACAAAAACACGTGGCACACATGACAAAAAATCACTATTTGGCCGGATTCAAGACCAATTAAGCAAAAGCGCCCAACGAAGGAAAACTTGAGGACCATGACCGGCCAATGTTCAAACCTCAATTGTAGCAATTACTACCAATCAGAATTGAAATTTGTCAAATTTATAGAGGTTTACACAAACACATGGCAGGCATATCTAGGCGCCCTGATAGGCAGACTCCTGACCAAATAAGTAAAACACACAAAGAGAAGGAAAATTTCACAGGCAAAACAATATTCAATTATCAATTATTATGATAGCCAGCAATCACACAGCAGCATTTACGCAAACGCTTCACATGCAACAGTTATAAACTCAAATTGGTATGCCTTATGCCTGAATATGCAAATGTGCCAAGTTGATATAACTTATCATTGGACGACGTACACACGAATGCAAATTGATAGATTACAGGTACTTGATGTTAAAAGTTGAGAAGACAATGTTAAATTAACACAAAACCAAAAAAATGAATCAACGTCCAACAAAAGGTAAGCATAATGCGGAGCATTAACACAAACAGTTGACATCCACTGCTTCAATATCAAATATACACATTCCTCGGGACCATACATACAAAAATAAGTAGAAAAAGGGAAAATTAGACTGACAGTGAGACAATCCTCAGGCCGAGGTTTAGTTGGCACAATGGCTCCGGCCGTTTTTGAGTCTGCCTCTTTGGCCTCCTCCTCTCCCGCTTTCGCCTCTACTTCTGCAACACTATCGGCCTCGCTTTCTGACGACTCCGAGCAGTAGAAGACTCTTCTCCAGTAGTTACCCATCTCCCGTCCATTATTACTCCTCAGAGAACTCAAAACCCTAAGTAATGGAGATGAGGAAACAGTTTCTCCACAATTCGTGCATTGTCTGAGCGGTATGTGCCTCGAGCGAGACTGGAGGGATGATGAGGTGAGAACTCTGAGCATAGAGATGGATCCAGAGAAATTCGTTTGATAAATCGTTTAGATTAAGCAGCAAGAAGTGAGAAAAAGAGGAGAGCAAAGAAACCATGGTTAAACCCTTGCTCAATTGGTGGACGAGCAATTACCAAAATGCCCTTGAAGCTGTAAATGGGCTGTGGGCATTGGCAATTCTCATTCTGATTTTTTTTTTACCAGGCCTTTTTACATTGGCGATAAAACACAGGTAAACATTTTGGGAAAGTTTTTAAAAATTAATTAAAGAAATGTCAGAAATTATTAGAAATAAACCAAAAACTTATATTAATATAGAATTTTTTTTCTAATGTCAGAAATAAACAAAAAAATGTTCATTGCATTGTACCTGAGCAGAAAAATCACAAAAGGGGAGTATGGATGCTAATACTCGAAAGATGCGAGTTACGACTTCCAGGTGAATGCCAATAGTACATATTCTGGAATTAAGGAAATAATCTTGCAAAAAACCGTCCCACTGGGGGGCGGTTTCGTGTCAAGGGAAGACCGCCCCACAGTGGGACGGTTTGATGCTCAGGGAAGACTACCTCTCAATGAGGCGGTTTGGTTATTTTTAAAATTAATTTGAAATAATGGTTATTTTTATTTTTATTTTATTTTTGTTATGAAAAAAAAACTCGAAATTCATAACCTCACTAGAAAAAAAAAAAACACAGAGCTCTAAAGTCAACAGTTCATGACCAACAAGTGCCGTGATAGCCTTGTCAGGGCAAATAATTCATCAAAGCTGTCGTTGAAATATTTAAACAAAAAATTATTTCTTACACCTGTACATTGTGGGTACATTGTGTTGCAAAAGTCTGATGGTATTAATAAAATGGAAAAATTGTGAAAATGCCACTCTAAAATTTTTAAATTGTGAAAATGTCACTCCAAACTTTAAAATTGTCAAAATGTCACTTCAAACTTCATTAATTTATAAAAATACCACTCCAAATAATTAATGACTAAAATACCCTTCTTTTTCTCTTCTTTCTCCTGTCTTCTCTTCTTCTTTTGTTCCGAATGGCGGCTGAGCGCGGCGAAGGGGGTCGTAGAGGAGGGTTTGATGGTATGGTGCTTGTCGGAAGAGGAGGGGTTGCGAAAAATGCGAAGACGGGCGAGAAAAATCATGGACGGACGATGGTATTTTAGTTATTAATTATTTGGAGTGGCATTTTTACAAATTAATGAAATTTAGAGTGGCATTTTAACAATTTTAAAGTTTGAAGTGTATTTTCACAATTTAAAAGTTTTAGAGTGGTATTTTCACAATTTTCTCTAGTAAAATTGGTGCGTGCATATGCTAGCCTTTATGTTATTCTTGTAATTATGGAAAATTTCGGGGGTGAATCTAGTCCAGTAGTTTCTGTCTGAAATTCATCCTACGTGGCCAGTGGAATGGCTTTCTTGTAGCCCAAGTAGAAGGGAATTAGACAGTGTAATACGATTCAAGGGACTGGATTGGCCCACCGGCCGACTTGAATCTCTCTTTCGGCTATCCGGTTTCTGATTTTTTTTTTTTTTTTGAGATCAGCAACTGTATTTTTGAAATTTTTAATAATTAATTGGAGTGCATTAATTCGAGGAATTCAAAGTAGGTCCATCGGACCTACTTTAGTTCGATGGGTGAAATGACTATTTGATTGCATCAAGATTTGTGCTAAATGCATTAAAATACGTGCAAGTCTGCTTCATTTTCCGTGTGCACCAATTATAAAGCTAATCATTCGATTCTAGAGCTAATTAAACCTAAAAGCAGCTCTCATGCCCGTCAGACCGGGAGGGGAGGTTGTCCGATGCTTATCGGACCAGAGTTTGTTCGATGGGTATTTTGTACCGTCCGATCCACTTCAAAATCTGTGCACACGGATATTAAAGCAAATAGCACGGATATTAAAGTGAGACGCACAGATTTTGAAATGAATCAAACGGTACAAAACACCCATCGATCAGAGGTCTGATGGGCATCGGACACCCCCCTCTCCCCGTCGGACCTACTCCTATCTCTAATTTGAGTCCGCAGGTTAAAACTGCGATACTACTTTTTGTGAAAATGCGGTACCATTTTGCTGGTATCGCAGTTTTAAATGCAGCCTTGGTAAAAAATGAAATTTCTGAAAAAAATAGAGTTAAATGGTTTATTTATTTTTTGTGAAAGATGGTAAATAAAAAAAAATCCGACCAAAGCATAAAATGATACAATAACAAGTTAACAACAAGAGTATATATCAGGCGAATAAATACTGCAACATTTGTTACTGGACTTGCTGAAACCCATAATAGTGTGAGCTTACTTTAAGCCCAAGAACATTGTCGGAAAAATACACAGACAAAACTTTCCTGTTTTTGTAATTTATCAGCTATTTATTATTCATGCTTGCTTAAAAAAAAAAAACTCAAAAGCTGCATGATCGAAGGTGGTTTTCTTCTCCATATACATGTAAATTCTTCTCAGATACTATAAATTTCAACATAATTAATTAAATTTAACTTCCTTCAAAGTGCATCTACACTTTATGCGGGCAGAGCAAATAAAACAAATGCGTTACCGTGCATGCAGCATATTGAGATTTATGTATGTTAACAGCATCGAAATCCACCGCAAATCAGACATTTACTATGTCATGGCTGCTAATGAGTCGAGCCGACTCGCGAATCAATGAGTTCAGCGGCTCAATATTTCATAACGAATCGGATCGAAACTGAAAAAAGTCCAAACTCGACTCGGCTCGCTTCTGAAGAAAAAAATTCGGCTCGGCTCGTGAGTCGTGAGCTAGCTCATATTTTTACTTAATTATTAATAAAAAAATTGTGTCGAACATTTAATTTTGTTGCAATACATAAACACCATTTACGTTACTATTCAATAATGAGGTCTTCATATTATACAAATATTAAAAAAAAATAAGTTAACAATAGATTAATATTTATGGTGATAAACTAACTATATCATGTAAATAACATTCATATTAAACATAGAATATAATAGATATTTTTTCACCGATTTCAAATTTCAAATTGTTTCGAACTTCAATTTTTTTTCAAATTTCAATTTTTTTGCAAATTTCAAAATTAAATTTGATTTTAATTTCAAAAACTCCGGCCTTCCCTCTCAATCTGGTCCATCTGATGCTCTTTAAAAATCATGCAGACAAGATCTAAATTTTAAATATTTTTCAAATTTCAAATTTGAAAAAAAAAAAGAAATTTGAAAAACTTTGAATTTTAAAATTCAAAATTTTTTATTACATGAATCGGCTCACGAGCCGAACCGAATCGTATTGTATTATTATAATAAATTCTAAGATAATAAAATACAAACATACATGATTTATATATATGAATCCAGTAATTAAGGTATATCATTTTTCAAATACATATGTAATTCAATAAAATATTAGACATTTTTTTTTTATATTGTACACTCTTTAAACATGAAAGAAATTTGGCTCGTGAGCCGAGCCGAGCTTTTTCTTTCAAAAGCAAGCCGAGTTAGAGCCGAATCATTTGCTTCTCTCATTGAGCCGAGCCGAAACTTAATTATTAGCAGCCCTATTACTCTATTAGCAGCTCTGGAGGAACTCGTATTTATAATTATCAATAATTCTCCTTTAATATTGGAGGTTGAAAAAGGTAGCCAGTTATATTAGCTTCTTTTTTTTATGTACCAGTTTATTAAGACGGTGTCATGCGTACCGAAATTTTTATTAATCAAAATTAAATAAAAAATATCAAAAAAGAGGAGAGAATTTGGAAAATTTTGAAATCTAAGTAGAACGGATTAAATTATCCTGTCGCTACAGACGGAACATTTTATCCCGTCCTCAGACTCAATTAACTAAACCAAACTAAACAGTAAAAAAATAATAATTTGATGAGGAATGATACAAAGCATCCTGTTCATGAAAAAATAAAAATAAAAGCCAGAGATGGAACAGAAAAAATAAAAATAAAGGCCAGACTATACTGTCCTTGGAGCTTTTAAAGATTAGTTTTGCGTGTCTTCAAAGTTGATATTAAAAAATCAAAATCTATTTCATAGTTGCTTCGAGTGTAGTAGAGGGAAATTTTTTTTTTGGTTGAAAGCTCGTAGGCGGGTAGAGGGAAATTATACCTAGAGTAGATTAGATGTTCAGTTGTACATACTATACCGTCTTAATTTTTTTTTTTTTCGCTCCAAAGATAGAAAAATCTGTCTCATCCTTGGTCTTTATTTTTTTTATTCTTTTTTCGGATGCTTTGTACCATCCCTCATCTAATTTTTTTATTTACTACTTAGTTTGGTTTAGTTAATTGAGGGGATGAAATTTTGATTAAGTGGGACGGAATAAATTGTCCCGTTTGTAGGGAAGGGATAATTTAACCCGTTCTACTTAGATTTTGAAATTTCCTAGAATCTCTTCTCTTTTTCGATATTTTTTTTTATTTAATTTCGATTAATAAAAATTTCGGGTCATGCGTAGCCAGTAGCAAGCTCAGAAAGAAGACTGACTGGTACACTGCGGTGGGTAAGAGTATATATTTATAAAATTAGAATTACATTAATTTGAAGTTCACTTTGAAAATGCTTCACTAATACAATTAATTTTGATTGATTTGACCGTTTAGGAATTGAAAAAAAAAATTCTATAGGTACAGAAAATTAATTTGTGATAAATGAGCAAATAAAAATTAAGATTTTTATCAACAGTGTTAAAAATATTTCTATTATGAACTTATCTACATATTTTAATTACAAATGATATTGTCCCTAAAATTTAAATTTAGAATAAAATTATCAATATAAATGCTCCAAGTAAGATGCCTCGTCATTATTAGGCTTCTAGTTAGACCGAGCGGCCCTTGAGTAAACGGGTCGAGTAATACATGAGCTGTTATTGAACGAACATATAAACGAGTTTAAAGGAAATCAGATGAATAGAGAGAGAGAGAGAGAGAGAGAGAGAGAGAGAGAGAGGAAAACTGAGATTCAGAGATCTTGATTTTTATTTCATTGTGTCTGTTACAATTCATATGCACCTCTATATATAGTGTATCAACTACTGTGATTAGTCTAACAACCTCTCATATAACAACCTTAACTGACTAACTAATCTTCCTAACTAGTCTAACTAACTAGTTTACAACTCATTTGTCTGACTTTGTACTTCTTCGGTAGACTTGGTGCACGTGTCTATTAGAGTTGGACCCAAAACTCGCCTCTGATCCAAATTATATTATGTAACAGAGTCGTATCCGTGGCTAGCAATATTTTATAGGAGAACAACACATGTTGAAGGAAGCGGATTTGATCCAATGTGATATTGGTCAAAAGTTCACCAAGTTTCTATGTTGGTCTCTTGCCGGTTTGTTGTGATTCGATGCGAGTCTTGTTACCTATGAATTCTCTCGACTTGTTGGTACTGAACATTTTCTCAATGTATTTGTATGATTAGGCCAGACGAGATGTGCATGTTTAATAATATCAGCTAATTATCCACTTTAAAATTTATATCAAAATAGATGTCTTTCATTTAAGACATTTGGCTTTAAATTTTTACATTCGTCTAATACCTGAATGAAATACGAATATAATTTTCACACAATCCGTTCTGAATCCATTTACACCCATTCTCTCATTAGGGCTTTCGCCGAAATGTTTGTTTGTTCAAACAAATGTTGATTTATGCAATGACTCGGGGCTACACGTTAAATTAACCCTTGCTGCTCGTAAAAAATATTACATTAAGTTAGCTTCATTATAACATGGAACACTACCATTAAAATAGAAAACAACAATCTTTCAACTTTTTCCTCGAAGACAGATTGCAATACATGATAGGTTTATAGATAGGCAAACATCTTCAATGAACCTTAAAACTGCAAGGGTTATTACCATGCTCTACTAAAGTTTGGATTTTTAAATAAGCAAACAAAATTTTGTATTTTTATTACCATGCTCTACTAACATATATCTGCAAAATTGTAATTTTAAATCCCACACGGCCCACCCTTAAAACTGCCCCTTAAAATTGATATACACATGCTGGCTCTCAACAAAGAAAATTTAAATAGGCACCATCAAGCACAGTGCATAATTTCATCATCTAGATGCAGCAAGTTGGACTCTAAACTTCTTATCAAGACCTCATTGATATTAATAGGTTGTGCTTTAAAGGCTTAACTTATACTAAAGAATAATAAATTATACAAAACAAGAAGAAACTTGAGTACGAATGAAAAAATTGAACTAACTTGGCTAACTTATACAACTTTCTTATGTTGCAATTCCCTAGTTCTATTGGACAACAACTGCAACCACCAAACCACTTTCATCATTTTAATCCTTTGCCGAATTCTAATTCCAGCATACCCTTTTTCTAGAATGGTCTCTAAACCCCTATATGAATTATAGTACCTGAGCTCATGTACCTGTACAATTTCCAGGACCAGTAAACATTTTTCATTTACACCCGTGTAACCAGCAAGCTACACGTACCGCCATCCAATTTGGTTTTGACTGACTTGTCCTAGAGAGCCAAGTCAGTCTTTTAATCATAACATATAATGATTCGAGGGGCCCGGCCCATAAGCAAATAGGCCCATAGAAAGCAGAGAAACAGCCCCTCGAGCCTCTCTCTCCTCTCTTTCCCCCGCCCCTCCTCTCTCTTTATCTCAGCCCTTTGGAAGAGAATCAAAATGACCCTGTCATCAAGCCTCTCTCTTGGAGATGTTAGAAGCAAAAGAGTTCATGCGTCTATGCGTAGGTGGATCTCGATCTCGATCATCCAAATTTCTGTAACTACCATTTCTTGGGAGATACTGGTTATGCCTATCTTCATCGAAATCGGGCTTCATGCCCGGTCTTGACCTGAAGCCCCTTGTATTATTCGAGTTTTTTATCGAGGTGCTAGAAGAGGAGCCCTTGCCAAGAGGCAAGAATTCCTTGGGGATGCTATCCATGTCCATATAGCATTTCCGAGACTTGGCATCCTCTATCAGCGCACCCCAGTCCTCAGACTGCATTAAAGCATTTGCATTTCCCACCACCTGTCAAAAAAAAAAATACAAAATACAAAGTATGAAGCATTTAATAATAACAAAAAAAAAACAATAAGAAGGCACTCTGGTGCAATAGAAACCATTGTATCACTCATTTCAGAAAATTCATATTGTTCACTAAGGATAGGGAATGAGCAATGGTCTTTACTTCCACCAAATTCTACAAAAGAACACATCCTGTGTTCCCATTGGGTACAATACAGTACTGATTAAAAGTTAAAACACTAACCAACTCCATTAGTTCATATTGTACAAGTGCTGGTCCAGAAACATGAAATAAAATACAATGACTGACAACACACACCAGAGAGGATAATGATGACAAAGACTTACCCAAAGTGCCCTGCGTGCCCGAGTGAGAGCAACATTCATCCGTCTAATATCAGCCACAAACCCAACTCCATGGTTAGATGCACGCACACATGACATTATAATCACATCCCTCTCCTGCCCCTGAAATGCATCCACTGTGTTTATATAAATATCCTTGCCTTCCTCTGTCCCCATGACCTCCTCAAACTCCCTCTGCAAGCACTTTAGTTGCAACTTGTAAGGGGTGATTATCCCCACTGTCACCTTCTTGCCCCCTCCATTGGCCTTGACAAATTTCTGCAGATGCTCATACAGCCTGAGTATGAACTGTGCTTCATGTATATTTTGGAACGATGCAGACCCGCCGCGATGCGACTCACGTCCATGTGTAACATCATAAAACACATAAGGTTTGAGCATGGAGTCTCTGTAGTATGTCTCGTCAGGTAGAGACACAATGCTATCACTGTCGGTTAGCCGTCCCTGGTAGAAATACCTTGAGGGGAAGTCACGTATTTGTGGGTGCATTCGGTATTGGACTGATAGTAGTAGGGTGGGGCAGCCGGCCAGCTGGAACCGCTCAAAGAGACTCCTACTGTACATGAGCGTGCCAGCTGCTTTGCTTATGACTGTTGCTGGTAGCTGTTGTGGGTCTCCAACAAGCACACAACGGGCAGCACCGAGTGAAAGGGGCGGCAATATAGCTACCTCACTAGCCTGAGCCGCCTCATCTATGACTACCATATCAAATCCATGATTTAGACGGGAAAATAATTTCCTCCCACTACTGGAAACAGTTGTAAAAACAATTTCAGCCTCGTTTGCAAAGCTCACTTCCAAGTTAGCCCTAGTTTCCTCCAAATTGAAGCTACTGCCTGGTCGAAACCGAGACTCCAAAAGCAGAAGTCTTGACATTTCAACGAGTACCTTATCCCTAGTCTCCACCGCTGCAGCTAGGTTTTGGAGCAACATATCTCGGTTTTGGTCTCGTGCGGCCAGAACCTCTGGATCAACCCCAACAGACCCTTGTGACCTTCCATGTGCCGCCGCCACACTAAGCTCTCTCTGTAACAATGCGATCTGTTGTGACAGCTGTTGCTCTCGAGCTTTCAGTTGGTGCAGCCAGCCAATTACCTCGTCACGACCTTTCATAAGCAACTGCTCTGTTCGCCGCTCAACTGACACAGCTTGGGCTGCCCGGGACTGTGAGTCAACCCCCACACGGGCCACATCAGGACGATAAAGCTTCATCTCTCCATCTATGAAGCCCCGTTCAAGCACACGTGACAAAAGTTCATCAGTCGCAGCATTTGAGGGTGCGCATACGAGCATTCTCGGCTTAGGGCACAGTTTTGGCAATGTTCGAAAGAGATTCTGGTCCATACTCTGGAGTACCTCATCGATAGAGCCAGTACCGACATGTTCTGAAATATTGGGAGCACCATTCAGTTGTTTATAGCTCTCAGGTGCAAGTTTCTTGAGCAGAGCTGCATAATAATGCTGATATTGCACTAAATGGATAACATTTAGCATGCCCCATACTGTATGGGTCTTGCCAGTACCAGGTGGGCCCTGGACGAGGGTGAATGGCCATGGTTCTTGCCTCTTGGCAGTCCCATTGGATGTCCCGGCAGCAGTATGGGTTGCAGCCCACTGTATGGCAGACAGTTGGGGTGCATTGAAACTACGGCGCAGGTGGTCGATGAAATTTTCAGTGAAACAGTCAGGTAGAGAGGGGGTCTGTTCTTCATACTTTGGAAAGTGTTCTGGACTAGGTTTCAGGATTGCAGATTGCATCTGTGGATATGTAAAAGCGGACAGTTAGTAACTTCACTAGTTTCTGAAGCTAAGAAACTGATCCAATTATAAAGCAGCAGCACTTGACCTAACAGGTTACATGGTTCAGTTTTGCTTCAGTACTATGACTCAAATTATTTAAATTAATTTGCTTTGTTTGTCCCTCAATTATATATTAAGTCACAATCAGACATCTTTTAAACCAATCATTACTGCTTACAAAAGGTGCGCAATCCTTTGGATAGTCCAAAGGGCTATTCGCCCTGGGGCAAATCTGCACCAACAATATTTGCTATATTAAGTGCATCCTAGCCAACAATGGTCTTCTTAACTAATCACAAGTCCCAAACCAGTAGTAAACAATAAAAACGCATTGCTAATAATGCAAATCTTCTCTGAATTGGTGAAGCAAGTTATCTGTTTAGAATTCGTGAAACAACTCATCTGAAAAATCTTATTAAGATATAATCCCTTCTTAAAATATATTACCCATTATATAAATACAATTCTAATTCTTTTCCAGATTTAAAAGAATCAACAGAATCTGAGTCAGTAGTACTGAAATCCTGTGTGTGAGTTCTTGAAGAACTACCTGAACATTGAGGCGGCGGAAGGCATGCAATGCCACATACTCACGTTGAGTTGTCGCAAGGGTCCCAAGAATGGAAAGATACCACATGCTCTTCGGTTGAAGTCTCCTCAGTATGTGATTCTCATCCATTTTGCTATTGATTAAAAAAAAAAAAAAAAAAAAACAGACAACAGATGAGAGTCAAAAACATGTAAATTACCAATTAAAATATCATGCTTGACGACAAACAAATAAAAACAATGGAAAGTGGTTCACCCAAATTTCACTAGTATCTCACCAAATGATGGCAGAGAAAAAGACCAGGGAAAACAAATACCTGATAAAAGAGGTATCAGGCCTGACTGGCAAGATATTGAATCAGGACAGTACAAGATTTCCCTGAATGAATGATTAACCTCATTAGCCCAATTACACCTTACCAGTAAAACTGTGTAATTAAGCCACTCTGCAACTTCATCACTTCAATGTACCGTCTATTTTACTGTTTCTTAAACAAGCTATGGAATCTAGTAATACTATAAATGATCTGGTAGTATAACACTCAGATAATACAGCTTTCTACCATGCACACAAAAACTAAAAATAAATAGAATAGAAAGAATAATACCTAGAATCTAAATCTCCAAAATAGAAATGAAAAATTGCACCAGGAGGGTCACGTGTGTCAATAGGAGTGTGCCGCCTAACAGTACCAGCCAACCGTCCTGAACTTGCCTCTGGATCCAGGTCATCATTTGATGAGTTCACTCTCCTGGTAGATCTACTTGCTTGGACTGTCAAAAAACCACAATCAATCCACAAAGGGCATATTTAGAACCTATAGTATGAATACCTTGTACTTGTTTAAGGGACAAAGCCAGGTCAGAACACAACAGAAATTAGAAAATATGAATGGACCTGGTTCACATGTACCTAAGGTGTCTAACATAGCCACGAGATGAATATATCGTATAATCTCTCTTTTTTTGCTTCTCCACAAGTGCTCAACAAAACTAAAGCGAATGGCAGATAAAATACAGAGGAAGAAAGCACAGTATGAATTTAGCAAAATAAAGCAAGACTACCTGAACCAGGCCTAGATGATGTCAAAACTGCAACATCGCCTTCTTTAAAATTCCACTTGCACTCATATGTCGGAAGAAGTATAATGTCGTACCACCCTAAAAGAACATGTATTATATCAATATCAGTGTATATTTTAAGAAATAACGGGAAAGTACAAAAATGTTTATGAACTTGTGCCTCCGGCCCTGAAATTTTGTTCCTTCAAATGAAGCCACTGAACACTTAAATTTGGTCAATGGGGTATGCCAATAGTTCTCCTACGGTGATAGCACCGCTTTATGTTTGATGTGGATAAATAGACACATACCCAGTTGAGGAATGTTTTGTTTTTCTTTTAAATTTTTTAATTAAAAGACATCACTGGCTTAGAGTGACTATAGGCATATTTGTAACATTGCAGTTTATCGTATTAATAATTTTTTAATATTGCGTAAGCCATAAATATAGCCCACTCCACTACTAAGTACTGTTTTTATCAAAAGCTTGAAATGAACCCGAGCCGAGTAATCACAAACATGTCATGAAGCACTTTGTTGGATCAACATTATAATGTTTAACAGAAATACTCATTTTACCCTTAAGATGGTTTCAATTGTTGGGTGATATTTGTGAAGCAACTACAGGAAACTAAATCTTTCAATTGTTGGGTGATATTTGTAAAGCAACTACAGGACACTAAATCCAATGTTCCAGAGACGATAAACACGATGTATGCAAACTTCGTTGAAAAAAATGCCATATAGTTTGCAAAAGAAAGAGCTTATTGTGCACAGTCAAAATAAATAAATAAAAGCTCAACCTCTCTCTCTTCTTTCGACCATCTTGATGCGAACAGTGAAGTATGTATCTCTTGAGACTGACTCAGGAAGCTCCTCATAAGTGCTATACAATTGTGCACGGCACTCTTCAAAAAGCAATGGCTCAAACACTCTCACATACTCCTCCAATGACTCAAAGCTTCCCGGTACACACTGTAGCTCAGCTTCCTCTGACCACCACCATGATTATCCAGTACAAAAAGCACAGTTAGGTTTTAAACAACCAAAAAAACAACATTAATAATGGAAATAAGAACAACAGATAGGGCACTATCAACGACTGCACACTATAGACTAATTAACATTAATTAAATTTTGTGTCATGCTTTATTGGATCTTAAGTACTTGACATTTTAGTGTCCCATTGCACCATACTTCCATATAAGACCAGAAATCCAACCAAGACACTTACAGCTTTATGAACGGAGCCAACACAAAAATTTGAATAGCCTTTTTTAGCACAAATTTTACAGAAAGTCTTTGCTATATGGACAAAGAGAACAAACCAAACAAGGAAAGAAATTACAGATATTGAGGTTAAATGACTAGCTATAACGGAGAGATATATAATCAATGGAGATTCCTGTGTAAGCATCCTATAAAACTTAAACTATAGGCAAGGGATATAATATCGAGAATCCCGTGTGATGTAGTTGCCAATCTTTGGTTTATTTGGAAGCGACGAAACGTAGTGATTTTCCAAGGAGAAGAACAGTTCACGGAGGGCCCACTATATGTGCTGTGCAACTTCATTACACGTGAGTATGGCTGAACAGATTGAAAGAACAACGGTGCCTAGTATAGAGACAGAAACACAATCAACAGGTTGGAGGAAGCCGGAAAAAGGTTGGTATAAACTCATCACGGATGGGGCACGAAATAGGCCAATAGGTAATGCTGCTGCTGGAGGTCTAATACAAGATGAGCACGGCTTTTGGATGGGAGGATTTCAAGGATGTTTAGGTTCGATTTCAGTTCTAAATGCTGAACTCAAACCTGTCCAACTTGAGCTTCAAATGGCATGGGAAAAGGGGTTTGGCAAGATGATTGTGGAGACCGATTCTGTAGAAATTTTCCAGCTTTTACAAAGTGAAAGAGAAGAAACTGACAACAGCATTTTGAAGCAAATACGGGTGCTACTGGCAAAAGACTGGGAGGTTAAGATCATGCAAACCGAGAGAAAATGGAACGGTTGTGCTGATCTATTAGCAAAAAAAGCACTTTCAAGTGGCATTATTTTTAAATCCTTAAGTTTTATCCCTCATTTATAAATAATTTGTATTGTGCCGATGTCTTAGGTGCAAATTGTAAGAATTTGTTTAATTATGTTTAATTAAAAGGGAGGTATACTTCTCTGATGGCTATGCCAAAGGAGGGGTGCGCTTTATTCCCTTGTTTGAATAAAAAAAATCCATGGTTATATAATAACACTTGACTAAAGCTGTGATATTATTAAGCTACATCATTCTTTTCTAACAGCTGTTTAATAAATTGCTCAAACAGTTGAGAACTCATCAAATAATAAATGGTAAAAATTGTCGTTTAAGGAAAGGTGCATGCCGGTTAGATTGTTCGGTAGCTCTAATTGGGTCAGTTTTTGTGAACCTTGAGGAAAAGCCAAATTGCAAATTCAGACTTTCATTGAGGATTAAGTACCAAAATATAGGACAAACATGCCAGCTAGCCAGGTTCATATATACCAGCAATTATTGGAAAGTGATCCTTGCTTAAAAACAGCACGAGGTATAGCATTAAAAAGTACCTGGATTATGCCAAAACTTCTCACTAGTGACCTCGCGTATAAGCCTCTCCACAGACGTATCCTGGTACTGTGTGCTACTAATCATTTGCTTCTTACTCATAGAAGAAGAAAGATGCTTTTTAACATTACCCGGTTTCAAATCAGTACTTGTTGATCCCATTTTCTTTGAAGGGACATTCACAGATGAACCACCGCTACCCTTGGGAGGCTGTTTTGTACTCCTAGAAGGATTTTGTAAATCTCCAATGGGATCCCCATTATGATCCCCGGATATCTCTGTACCTTCAGGGGTAGCCGCCACATCAGATTGCTTCAAGGTTTGTTTCTCTTTAACGGTACGGGTGATAATAGGAGTCGGGAATGAAGTCTGTCTCTTAGGGGTGGAACCCTTCATGGGACCTGCTTGTTTTGCATCCTCTACATTAATAAACACTGTCTGACGCGGCCGCCTTTTACCTAGCTTCTCCTCCTTTTGTTCGTCAATTCTGGAACGCTTCATGGGGTTATTTGCAAATTTCAATGCATAGCTGGCTTCAACCCCTTTAACGTCTCTTTTCACAACAGCATCTCCACCATGTACAGATCCATCCTTTGAAGATTCTGGAATAGAACTGGAGTCTCCTTTGTCGGTCTCTCTTTCTTCATTGCCTACATTGTTGGAACCCGCAACTTCAGTATTCCCATCTATGTCAGACCATTCGCCTTCTTCTCTCTCAGTACCTTTGGTTCCATCATTGTTATTAATAGGCTTTGGTTCCTCATTTGAATCTTTGTTTCTTATAAAGGGCTGGAAAAGAGACCCAGTAGAAGCATGCTTGAAGGCATGGTTATTTAGCAAACCCTGGTTGGACACTGTGATTGGAATAGGCAGATTTGAGGCAGTCCCCCCTGGAATAGGGAGATTTGGGGCATTTCTGCCTGGAATAGGGAGATTTGGGGTACTTGAGCCTGTAATGGGGAGTGAATTTTGGGGCTGTGATGTCGCAGGGGAACTATTAGGGCATTCATCTTCAGACGGAAGTTCATTAAGGTCAAATAAAATCTTTCCACGAGACTCCATTGCATGTGTAAATGCATATATATATATATATTAACTAAAGTTCAGTTCTGCAAATGAAGAGCGCTTTAAAAGCCCCTTGCAAAAATTGATCCTGTAAAATTTTGTTACGTAAGAAAGCAGCAACTAATAACTCGCAGTAAGATATATAAAGCAATACCCATGGTGTCAACAACAGTAACTTATAACTGTGAGCGCCATTGCTCCCTGTTATACAATTTATCCACTTCAGGTAAACAAATATTTCCTAGTAAGCTACACAGAGAGAACGATTTCTTTTCAAAAATATCAAAATAATCATCTCTTTTCTCAGCTATTTTACAGAGTAAGATCGAAGGGAAAGAGCTGATAAATTTAATTAATTTTCTGAAATTTGACCAAAAATCACGAATTAGCAAAAGAGAAAACCACTCAAAAATCCAAATCAACAAAAAAAAAATAATAAAAATAGCAAAAATGCAACAAGTTGCTTAAAAAAACCTCACCTAGGGTTTAATAGGGACCTCGCTCCAGATTGGCGCGGCGTAGATTGGAAGGAAGAGAAACCACGACGAGGTTAGCAAAGTCGGGGAGGGAGAGTGGGGGTGGGGTAATGCTAAGTTTAGGTAGATCGGAGAAGAGAGGCGAAGAGATCAAGAGAGGGGAGTGCTGTCTGGCGCTGACTATGGACCAAGAAAGGAAGATCGAGGCGATCGTTCGATATAGAGGTTAGGGTTAGGCTTAGACGACGATCTGTGTTTGCTTTCTCTCTCCCCCCCGGTCTCTATCGCGGGTTTAATTTATTGCGTCATTTTCTTTTTTGGTGTTCAAAGGGAGTAAAGGATTTACTATAATTCTTACTGCTGTGCCGACCATGTGTCAGTCTCACCCTTCAATTTCGAGTACGTATCTCTGAAGTAACTCATATTTTGGATTTCGATCCAAACCGTATGATCAGAATTCGGACCAATCCGAAGGAGGAGATAATCAGATCGGACGGTACCAATATAACTTAAAATTTGAGTTACTTCAGGTGAAATGAATCCTTTCAACAGCACCTTTATTAATTCTGACCAGCTACGGTCAGAGATCTCCAATTTCGTTGCAGTAGATCATATATCTTTTTTTGATAATTAAGTTGACGATGATTTATTTTCCTACTGTATTTCTGCATGCCTATAAAGAAAAGGGCTAAAAAAAGCACTAGTTCAAAAGAGGAAGACCAGCACAGCATGTTCTTAAGAAATGCTATTTCTTGCGTCTAATTTTTGCTTGGTTGTCTGTTTAGAGTAAAGTTAGGATGTTTTTAAAACTCACAACTGACTTGGTGAGTTTAATTTTGAAATCTATTAGAATTGTTTAAAACGACAAATTTGAACAATTTAAACTGTTGAAGCGATCTTTTTCACAAGTTATTTTTACTTATAAAATTTATATTTTTTTAATTAATTTAGTATAAAGTTCAGTAGTAAAAAAAATTAATAAAAAATGAGTATTAAAATTAATTTATATTTTTTTATGTTGTTTGAATTTATACTAAATTAATTAAAAAGTTTATAAATTTTGTATTTAAATGTATCACTGGGTTGGTTTAAGCAGTTTAAATTCGTCATTTGAAGTTATTTCGATACATTTTGAAGTCAAGTTCATGAGTGAGTCTATGGTATGATGCATTGCACGGATTGGTCCGTAATATGAATCAATATTTTTGTTCCGAAATCCTAACAATCAATTCAAACCGTTCAACATGATCTCCATATGAATATGTACTTGCAGACCGAAAATTTTATATTTTTTAGAATTTTTTACTATTTATCGGATCAAGTGATTTTCTACCTATCTTAACAAATAGTAAAAAAATTCTAAAAAATATAAAATTCGGTCTGCAATTACATATTCATAAGGAGATTGTACATGTTGAATGATTTGGATCGACTGCTAAAATTTTGAAAATATAAATATTAATTCATATTACGGACCAATCCATGTTGTGCAAGTACCATGGACTCACTCTAAGATCACCAAGAGACTTGGTGAGCTCAAGACCACCCTAGTTCTACCCTTATATATTTAACTATGTTATCATATGTGCATCGAGATGGATAAATTTATCAGTGATCAGATTTTTTTTTTTTTTTGAAAGATTGGTAGTGGCTACAAATATTGAAATTTAAATGTGCTTACAACATCTGTTCTAATGAATTACAACAATACAACAGCCAACATAATCAAAGCCTCTATAAATATTCTCTCCACTCATGCACTGCCCCCTTTCCCCTACAGTATCGACTCCATAAAGCGGCCTCCTCTGCAGCTTTGTTTGCCACAATCCAGGTTGGCATCTTAGTGGCTTGAAATACTTGTTTTTGCTATCATGTTTTAGATACAATGTAAATTCATTTGCAGAATGAATCGACAGAATTAATTAAATACAATGTAAATTCATTTGCAGAATTTCATAAACAGTATTTATTGTATATGATTGATTTGGCACGAATTAAGTTATGTGCATGTGAAGATAATAGGTTAAAACATATATGTCAGTTTTGATAATTTTATGATAAAAAATAAGGTCCAAATCGAAGAGGAAATAACAAAGTAAGACAACTATTGGCATGCGGAGATAGAAGCTGAGCTCTGAGACTTCGTTTAAGGTCACAGAATAATTGAGATTATATTATCACGTTGCAAAGCTTGTTCCTAGCTTTCAAACATATTGTTTTTGGCTTTTCAATTGAGTTTATATCTTCGCGTTGGAATGTGGTAATTGATTTTAGCAGTTTTCTTATTTCTCTGATATTTTTTTAGCCCATCCCCCATAATACATTGTACTATTTTTTTTTATAACTGGGCAGAAGCTGCCGAGTGTTACATTTCAAAACAAACTTAAAAATATATCAAAAAATAATTAGAGATCTAATATAAGAGTTGCAACCCCAATGAGCAGTTTAATGCACTAATACCTCTATCCATCTTCAAACAGTGCAGACCTGTCTCTGTTTGACGTACCAACTGGTACCGTTTCACTTAGCACAGAACAAAAGCCACATTTTCATCTCTTCAATACGGATCCGATTCCACTGTTATCCAAATGGGATAACATGACTCTCTTATTTCAAATCTAACCGTTTATCTGTATTGAGATTCATATATGAAAAAATTCAACGGTTAGATTTGGAATAATAAAAGATAACTGCAAAGTTGGATCCTTTGAACACATCTACCAGCAAGCATCTGAGCGTTGACCTGCTGTTCTCCAAACAATACTCTGTTGCGCTGCTTCCATATCATGAACCAGGCTGTGCAATTGAAACGGCTAGCCCATTCTTTGCGTGACATGCCCCCCATCTCTCTTACCACGCCCCATGATTTGTCCCAGATTGACTCCACTGTACCTAACGGTTTCATAATAGGCCTCTTTAAGTGTTGCGCAACATAAAACCAGACTGATACTGCATACGGGCATAGGTACAACACGTGTAATATTGATTATGTTGGGTAGTTGTTACATAGTGAGCAGTGACTCCCATAATCCATTCCTCTTCTCCTCATAACATTCCTTGTGAGAATTTTACCTTGCAGCATCAGTTAAGTGGAAATTTTAACCGTCGAAGGGATTTTACATTTTCAGGTGAAGACGAAATGCCATTCTATCAAGCCCCCTCACTCAGAATTCAGTACACTAATTTCGCTATGTATAAACCCGAGGCTTCCCATCACCAGCATATCCGATCTGATTCGTCAGTGAAAATGAGGTAAGTATTAGACTGGTTGTCTGGGTTGAGCAAAGACTGGATAGGCCATGCATCCTGCAATGATATTCTCAGTTGTATTATTTTTTGCAATGATATTGTACTATTTTTAGAAGGATTTGTAACTATTTTGGGATAGTTATTTCGGATAGAACAACAAATCACTTTCTATGTTATTTTAAGATAGTTAGTGAGGACTCTCGGGAGGAGCCGGTTCATATCAAGCATGCAACAGGCTCAGCACTTAGCAGTTCGCACCTCATGGCTGGCATCAACTCAAGGTATAACTCTTAGTCGGCGAGTTGGATGAGCTGAGGGATGTTTACAACATGTATCTCCATTGATTGTAATAAAATGAGTGTTTGATGAATTGTGTTTTTTTTTCCCTCCTGTGCGAGTTTTTCACCAGAAAATTGTGTCTCGTTTGTTATTATGCTTGTTGTACATGTGCCTTGAACTATCCAACAATTAATTAATATCAATGCTTTCGCTGTCACGATGTGCTAACAATTAGTATTAGAACTTCGGTTACTGCTCTAACAACAACACGTCCCGAACTACACAGGTCAAAATAAAAAAAATAATAATACTCGAGAAGAAAATAGAAGAGGAAAATATGATTGTTTATATTCCATAAATCTCCAGACAATTGGTGATAAAGTCAATGGTGAAATTCAATTTTTAAGAAAAAAAGACACATAATAATATATCTCTAAGACTAATCCTACCTACCATTAATAAAAAAACTCCGGACATTTGTTCAAGTGAAATCCAATTTCAGGAAGAGATCAAGATATACTTCAAGACTAATCCTACTTAGCCCATACATAAAAGACTTTGGAATTAATGTTCAACAAACTTGACTTTTTTAAAAGGCCTGGCCTAAATTGTTGTTACCTACGACAATTTAAGAGGTATCAAATGAAAAAGGCTAATAAGTGATTAAACAGTATAATTCTATCTATAACATTCTATCAAGCAATAGGCAAGCAAGAGTGAGTCTCTACAACTGATCCCGGCTGCAGTCACAATAAAGAATAAGCATGTCACGCATGAAAAACTCAACCCAGGTTATAGGACTTTTGAGGCCATCAAGAAAAAGAAGTATGAACATGATAAGAAAAGAAATGTTATCTTCACTGTGATGGGCAAACTATAAAGCCTTCGTTCTTCCATCTCTAGACAAAGCCACCATTTTCCAGCATGCACGCCGCCTCTTAAATGCATAATTCTTATTTGTAAAATTTAATACAAAAAAATATAGAGTATTAAAATGGTTGCAAGAAGCAAGATGCATAACAAAAAAAAAATTGGCTTCAACCTTCAAACAATGGACCGGATTTTTTTTCCGACTTCAATATTTAAATTGTTCGGATTTTGTGTGACCACATCAAGTAACATCCATGGCGTATGATGTTTTTTTTAACGGTCCTGTATCTATTCTAATATCCTATATTATTTTTTCTTAATTTCTATAAACAAAAAATTCTGTGTGAATGTGACTTGTGAATAATTAATTGGGTGCAGATGAGGCGACTCAATTCATCGAACACGATTTGGTCATATGACTCATATCTTATACCCATACCAGTACCTTTTTGAAATCTCCAACTACTATTATGTGTATCTAAATTTATTTTAACCTGAATTAAAAAAAATGATAATAAAGTAAAGCATGGCTTATAATATCCGAGAGGGGACCATTTCGGAGATATTGTTGATACTCGCTACTTCGGATAGTAACAATGTTATAATTAATAAAGAAAAAATTACATCAATACTAATCCCACTTTAACTAGAGGTTCCCTAATTTATAATAATTGCATGAATTAGTGAAGATTAGATAATTTTTTTCCACATAAGCGATTTGTACATTTTTACCTGAGATCTAATTATGAATTCAGAAGGAATCTTTTATGCTATCCGGAAGGATACTTGTCCGTAATTATAGTCATTGATTAAATTTGAGTGCGTATCCTCTGAGATATCTCAATTTTTTTTCGTGGCGGACGGGTACGGTGCCCGTTCGGGATAGTGCAGGGGCAGTATTATTTTGTGCTTTGAGATTCGTGCAAAACGCATTTAAACATTTTTCAAAAAAAAATACTCAAAGTTTGAGATATCTCGTAGGATGCGAATTCATTAAATTTGACGTTTGAAATTGAGATTAGGACCCACTGCTGCTGCCACACAGTAATGACAACAGATGCAAACTCGTATTATGTTTATTTTAGAAAAATAGAGTTAATTACAGAGTTGGTAAAACTGTATTTTTTTTTTCCATCTGTGTAAAAGTTTCTCCTCGCTCTCTCTCTATATTAAAAAAAAAATCTCCTCTATATTTTAATTATATATAAAAATTATCCTCTAATACGTGTTCAGTTTAAACGCATCGTTGGACGGCCTTGAATTAACCTGACGTGGCATAGCTGAGACAATGAGAAACTTGATAATTTATGAATTTTTGCAACAGTCATTAATTGTTCAAAAGAAAAAAGAAAAAAAACTTGTCATTTATTGAATACTAGTCCTCTGGCATGTTTTGGGCCCAGATGTAAAGGATATCTCTATCGCCGACTTCAAGCCCAAGAATGATCTGTCACATTTTGAAGCCTTGAAAGCCACACTAAAGGCCTCATCTCTGTGCTATAGAGCTCCGCAACTACTCAACCCGTTAACCCGATATCGGGTGAGCTCCAGCCCCCAGGTCCGCAACTCTCCAAGCCAAATCGTCTCTCTCGCTCGTTCTCTCCCTTCCTCTACTTCTCTAGGGCTGTACCGGGGGTGCTTCTCCCCTCCGCGCCATCGGCTTCTCCATTTCTACCGGTAAGTCTCCTGAGCGTTTTGTTGCATGTTTCTTTCGAAAACCTAATTTTCTTTTTGTTGAATCTCCATCTTTTTTCTCGACCTCTGGGCAGTGAGATCAGAGCTAGTTAGGTGGTGAGTTTATCTTACATTACATTCAAAGCGTGTCTGTTCTATTACACCATGCTAATCAGATAGCACTTATCTGAATTCCAATTAAGATGGTATACCTAGGGGATGAAATCTGAAATGAATTTGAGAACAGAGATTGTACAGCGCCATCAGTAAGTGTTCTTGAGATAGGGAGGTCCTGGGATAGGTTTCTTGTACTGATTGAGGTTAAAATTTGGCCAATTTGGCCAATTTGGAGGTGATTATGTGATGAATTTTGTAGAGTATGTGTCCTTCTTAACAAGATTGCATTCATTCCCTCTTAAGCTTAGAAATCTTGCTGATATCACCAAATTTAGAAATATCCACAGACAACAGGATCTATGAATTTATTTATTTTGGTAATTTTACCAAGTGATGTTGTTGTTGTTTGTGATAGAAATAAAAGTTGAAAGAGGTTTGAATATATATAAATCTATTATGCATCCTCGACCAGTTACGCCATCTTGTATGCTTATGCATTCAATGCACATGTATAAAAGAATTGTGTTATACATGTTTATATACTGCTAACTGAATCTTATGTTGCAGATGTTGAATGTTTTCGAGTTCTTATTACTTTGGTTTTAGTTGAACTGATCTTATTTTTAGTAATACCATTTTGTTGAATCACTTATGGTACTTTTGGTTTGATAATTCAAATTCATATTAACTAATCACTGCCTTATACTGAAGTAATACACTGATAAACATATTAATTGTAAAAGTTGTTAGCTCATATATGTTATTGTTGTTTGTGAAACATTCAACCATGAATATTATATAATTTCATTTAGTGATTTTGGTTTGGTTCTGTTAGATTTTTTCCAGCAACAAATAGTTCGGTTGCTTGATTCTTGTATGATAAAATAAACCAGCCAAATGAATACGAGTCTGCATTTCAAATGCAAAATTAATTTATTTTAATTTCATATTTCAAGATAAGTGGATGCTGCATGGCTCTGAGAAAGCACAACTCCGAGGACACCACATCACTTGACATGGGTTCCCTGAACTTCAAGATACCGAAGCGGGATGTGGGTCGAGAACCGAACCCAAACCCGAACCCGAACCCGAATCCTGGACCTAATGTGGATATTGATATGCGGGAAGTTTACTTCATGATCATGCATCTCCTATCTTATGGGCCATGCAAACAGTCTTTCACACAGCTGTCAAATGAGTTAAGGGAGCACCGGTTGCTGCCTAGGCGGTACCATGCGTGGTTCTCCAGAAATGGTGAACCCAGTGGTATAGAAGATGATGATGGGATTTCTCTTCCTTTGTGCTATACAAACTTAACTGACAGGTATAAAAATTGTATACCTTTGTCCAGGGGTAGTTTCCAGTATGACCTCAACCCTTGGATGTCATCAATAGTCTTGCAAATGAGATCATTCCATTAGGAAACACCTGAATTACAACACATACCTTAGAAAGCATGAAGAATATCTGTTCACTTATCTATTTGGAGAAGATGCCCAGCTACCCTTCATGCTCATTTCCACATCTAAAGAAAAAAAGGATAATAGAGGGTTCATTTGGGTACTTCTCAATAAGATAGGATGATGTTAAATGATGGATTTCACAGTTTGACTGGGGCACATGAGATGTTTCTCATCTTGCGGCGACTTATATGGCATATGGGATATTTCATATTTTGCAGGGATAATATATGTTATATCACATTTTAGATTTTGCATGGGTCTACTGAAGTTGTCTTCAAATGTGAGTTTTGTACTGAAAAGACTTCGTTTGAAATTGTTGTGACCCTGCTAAGTATTTTTGTGTAGATACCCTCACATAGGAAGAGATCACTTGATAAAGCTTTTAAAACAGTTGATTCAGAGTTCCTCTGCTCCATTAAATGGCCTGGTTGGTGGGCCTACTTGTAATGCTGCTGATGTACCTACCCTTCTCGGATCTGGCTCCTTTTCTCTTCTTGCTTGTATGTGTTTAGTCGTTCCTTTTTAACATTGCTATGGTGTTTTGTCGGGGACATTGCAAAAAATAGCTTGCTGATAAGAAAAATACAAAAAGACTCCCTCATTCTTGTGTACACATTAGTGCCTCTTTTGTTAGGAATTTTTTTCAAAAGAAGTGCTATCTTTTGTAAGGGGGCTTATGTGGTCATATAGTTAATCAGAGTATTGAAGTGAAAAAGTAATGGTGGTATGGACTTTATGAACTTGTTACAGTAGGATTTTATTTAATTATTGAGTAAAATTTGTGCTAAAAAATTCTTGAGTAAAATTGCAATTCATTAGAAAAATGTTGAATAGGGAGGGTCTTTTCTGCACTTGTATGGTACTCTTATTTGCTATTTTTGTCTCAGTATATTCGATCTAGCATTCTGAGAGAATGAGCTTTATTTATCTCTTAGCTGATAGGTACAAGGAGGAAAAAGAGGCCATCAAACTGCCAGGTCACCTCCGGTGGCCTCACATGCATGCAGACCAGATCCGTGGACTAAGTCTCCGGGAGATAGGAGGTGGATTTGCTAAGCACCATCGGGCCCCATCTGTTCGTGCTGCATGTTACGCCATCGCCAAGCCATCAACTCTAGTTCAGAAGATGCAAATCATAAAGAAGTTGCGGGGCCACCAGAATGCTGTCTATTGTGGTGGGTTTATTTATCTTGTACTGGAGTAGTTTTCTGTATATTTATTTAGAATTGAGAAACATCTTCATGAGCCCCTTTGAAACATGCAAATATTTTGAGGGTCCTTCATTTGCTAATTTCTTCATAAATGCTTAAATGCCCTGCTTTTCTTCCTAATTCATGCATATAAACAGAACAGAAGGTGGGGTATTTGGTATCTTTTAAATTAGATGGGTACAAAAGATTTTAAGAGGGAGCACTATGCTATTTCGGCATTTCTAGTTGTTTATTGTTAAGTGTGATATCTTGACATTTTGAAGGAGCAGATATCTGTGGATTGCACCATTTTAGATATTTTTCTGTCACTTGAAAAATGGTTACTTTTTTACAGCCACATTTGATCGGTCGGGCCGGTTTGTGATCACTGGTTCTGATGACCGTCTTGTCAAGATCTGGTCCATGGAGACTGCTCTTTGCCTTTCCAGCTGTCGAGGTCACGAAGTGAGTAGGGCTGGTGCTTGTTATGATTTATTTCTGAAGTTATAACTATAGAACTTATCCCTTGATATATGTCATTTATTTGTCTCTTCAAGGGTGACATTACTGATCTAGCAGTGAGCTCAAATAATGCTTTGGTGGCATCTTCTTCTAATGACTTCATCATCAGAGTTGTGAGTTTTTTGTTATGCAGATCACATATTTTATTTTAATTGGAAGAATATTTAATTTTTAAGTGTGCACTTCTTATTTGATGTATTTTGAATGCAGTGGCGTTTACCTGATGGACTGCCCATTTCGGTTCTTAAAGGACACACTTCAGCTGTGACTGCCATTGCATTTAGCCCAAGGCCAAGTGCTGTGTATCAACTTTTATCGTGAGCTCCTGCCTTAGAGTACCTCAAAAACAACATTCAATTCAGAATTAGGTGGTATTAGGCTCTTTTATGTTCATTCCTTAATCTGATCCTGGGAGTGAAGGGAATTTATAATTCCCAGGCAAACTTTCTGCCTAGAATAATTGTTCTTTTTGCTGCAATGTACTTCTGGAATAAAGCTTCTTAGTTTTTCTTGTTTACCAAGTGCTATTATAATTTTTTTACCCAAACAGGAGTTCAGATGATGGCACATGCCGCATATGGGATGCTAGGTATTCCCAACAGAGCCTTCATGTTTATGTTCCCAAACCACCAGAGAATCCAACAGGTTAGTAAAATCATACTGTCCCCTACCCTCCCCAACTCTTTCCTAGAAAGGCATATAATTCCGTGTTTGAAATTAAGGCTAGTTAATACTTATGATCTAAAGGTTCAGTATCAGATCTATCATATCTCATCCTGAACCCATGGAGTGACCGGATACAGAACTGATGTAACTTTTATTTATATGTGGACGGGTTTTTAGTTGAGTCGTTTGAAGATAAAGTAGGGTAGAATGAGGCCTTTTCTAGACTAAGGTCAAATAATTGCCAAAGACTAGACTCTGAAAAGATCAAATTTTTGGTATCATACCAGTTCTTTCAGTAATGAGAAGGATGGTGTGGTAGTTCCTGATTAAATATCTCTCTCTATCCAATTTTAGCCCTCATTGTGATAATTATCCCATTTTGTATATTTCTGAACCTAATATTACACTATTTGAGACCTTAAGTTAAATGCAAGAAAAATCAATTTACAGTGAAGATAGGCGAGCCTTCTACCAGCAGTGCCGTGCCACCTATACAGCAAACACATCAGATCCTTTGCTGCGCTTTCAATGCTAACGGCACTGTTTTTGTCACTGGTAGCTCAGACACGTATGCGAGGGTATGCAAATTTGTATAGTTCATTGCAGTTGTTTTGTTAGGATGGGGTATTAGGTTTATGTAGTAATATAATATTACAAGACATTTCACCTTTTGCAGGTGTGGAATGCTTGTAGATTCGCCACTGAAGAATGTAGTGAACCAATTCATGAAATGGACCTCTTGTCTGGCCATGAAAATGATGTCAACTATGTGCAATTTAGGTTTTTCCTTTTGGTTCTCTTCCCACTTGTTCTTCCTTCTTTGTATTTTGTGCCCTCAGTGAGCTCCTAGTAATGATGCTTTTTTGTTGTCAGTGGTTGTGCCATTCCATCTAGATCTGTATCAGGCGAAATTACCAAGGAAGATAATCTCCCCAAATTCAAAAACTCATGGTTAGTTGTTTTTTTCTGAAAACTATTGCCTGTAACGATTCCATATCAATTTTGGCTCCAGCCAACCGACTTAATTGAATATCACAGGTGAATGTTGAAATTTGGATTTTCTTAAATTGTAGGTTCACTCATGACAACATTGTCACATGCTCTCGTGATGGCAGCGCGATCATTTGGGTCCCACGATCCCGTCGTTCTCATGTGACCCTCTCTCTCTCTCTCTGTACATTAATTAAACACAATGTTCAGTGTTGGAAATCATGCGATCTTACTAAGTATTGCCTTACTGTTAATTTTTTTTTTTCAGGGAAAAGTAGGGCGCTGGACACGGGCATATCATCTGAAAGTACCACCTCCTCCAATGGCCCCACAACCAACAAGAGGGGGTCCACGCCAGAGATTTCAGCCTACTCCTCGCGGTGTCAATATGATTGTCTGGAGCTTAGATAATCGTTTTGTACTTGCTGCCATCATGGGTAGGTTTTTACTAATTAGTTTTGATGATGGCATTGCTTTTAGTTTTCTTTTTTCTTTTTGCTTTTACTCAGTTCATTTGGAAAATTCGTTTGTTATTAAATCAGTTTTGTTGTCAATTTGCTATTGTTTCTTTTTGTAGATTGTAGGATATGTGTTTGGAATGCCTCTGATGGAAGTTTGGTGCATTCATTGATTGGCCATAAAGCATCTGTGAGTCTGCCATTTGTATCTAAAGTGTGTTAATCATTTGTACTGGAAATTAACAGTTGCAATGTGCTTTTTCTTGGTTAAAGGTGTAGCCTAAGCATCTCATAGTAGACTAATGGGTAAAACAGGCATGTGAAGGATATAAATATTTTGGTTAAATTTATTTTCATGTACTTGATTTTGCAAAGTTGAACTAGCAATAGTTGAAAGAAAAGCAAAATTAGGCATTTTAATTACTGTTTTCACTCTTTAGTGTAACTCACTGTTTCGTTTCAGACGTTTGTTTTGGATGTGCATCCTTTCAATCCACGGATAGCTATGAGTGCTGGTTATGATGGAAAGACCATCATTTGGGATGTGAGTTCCATTTTTTTTTTTTAATCTGTATCTCTGTCTATTCAAAAGTGTTATAAAATCTTAATAATCGAATCCAAATAGATTTGGGAGGGAAAACCAGTGCAAATTTATGAAACTGGACAGTTCAAGCTAGTTGATGGGAAGTTCTCTCCGTAAGTTGGTTTTTATCATTCGATTATCTTATTTGTGAGATTTTCAAATGTCATCTCTTCAAGTATGCTAAAAATGTATCCTTTGATGCATTCATGTTGTGAAAGGGACGGGACTTCAATTATTCTATCTGACGAAGTTGGTCAAATATTTATCATAGCCACAGGGCAGGGGGAGTCTCAAAAAGATGCCAAATATGATCAGGTACCTATCAAGTTATTAGCTTATGACTCTACTGGATGCTGTTGCATTTCATTTTATATTCTTCTTCAATTGTAGTTCTTCCTCGGGGATTACCGGCCCCTTGCCCGGGATGCTGCTAATGGGAATGTGCTTGATCAGGTTTGCCAAAACTCTTGCTTTCTTATAGTAATTGTATATTCTGTTTCTTTTTAAGGTTTGTATTTTTGTATTTGTTATGACATTGCTACCCTAATTTCCTTAATATAAACTCTTTTATTTCCTCTCAAAAGTCAAAATTGTGGCGTATCCTATGCAGGAGACCCAGCTCCAACCTTATCGAAGGAATATGCAAGATCTCTTGTGTGATTCAAGTTAGTCCTTTAACTTAACACACATAATTAATTTGTTACAAGAGGAACTTGGCTACAATCTGCAGCTTTGCATATTTTGTTTTTAAATTATATCTGGTAATAAAAGGTATTTTATTACTTCAAAATTTTCAGCCATGATACCTTACCCCGAGCCATACCAGAGCATGTACCAAAGGCGCAGGCTGGGAACCCTTGGCATTGAGTGGCGGCCCCCGTCAGTCAATTTTGCGGTGGGGCCCACCTACAATGCTACCACTGGGGAGTTCCAGATGCTTCCAGTGATTGACTTAGAGAGGTGGGCCGAGCCGTTACCCGAAATTGCTGATGTCATTGACTGGGAGCAGCAGGTGGTCGAGGGGCAGACTGATGAGGATTTGAGTGACTCAGAGTATAATCTAACGGATGAATATGAGAGCGAGGGGGAGGAGCAAGAGATCCTAAGCATTAATTCATCTGACGAATCAGAGTATAGTGATGATGTAGATGCAGGTGTGGCGAATCCTGGTGCTGGTAAGGCAGGATTGAGGAGGTCTAGGAGGAAGAACCATAAATCTGAGGTAAGGAATGATGGATGTGACTTGTGTCCATTATATCTGTGTCTACTGAGTGCTGTTTTGTGTGGGCGTGCGGGGGTTGGGGGGTGGGGGACTTCTCCTGATATCAGATATGATTTTTTTATTTTTCTTGTATTGTGTCTGCTGATTACTTGGGTGAAATAAGGAAACTGGTTTTACTTTAATTTTATTTGATGTATTACATAGGTCAGGACTGAGTTTTAAGTTTCTCAAGGAAGGACATGTTAATTATGATTTTTTCTGTTTGTTGTCTAGGCTGAGCTTGTTACTTCATCTGGGAGGCGAGTAAAAAGAAGAAATTTGGAGGAACCTGAGGAACCAATGGCAGTAGGTCAATCAAGGGCCCACAAGACAAGGAAATCAAAGCATGTTGGCCGTGTATGTCCAAGAAAGAAATCCCCCAAATCCAGGGACTTGCGCCCGCAGCGACTAGCTGCACGCAATGCTCTCAGCCTTTTCTCTAAGATAACTGGAGCCTCCAGTGATGCAGAAGAGGATGAAGAGGAGGGAGAAGAAGATTCGGAAAGCAGTTATTCTGAAAGTGATTCCATGATTCCAGAATTGAAGGGAAAAGAATCTCAAAGCAGTTCTATGCTCAGTTATGAGCTGAAGAAGCATGTACAGGAGAGAGAGGGTTACACTCAGAATGGTGGGACGACTTATCAGACTGGGAGGAGATTGATTCTGAAACTTCCTCACCGCAGTTCAAATGTGGTTAATGCCTTGGAAACAGTGAAGGCAGAATCCTTAAAAAATGAGGTAGCATCTACTTCAGCCGTTATAACTGAACCCAAACAAGAAGCACTACCAGAACCCAAAGTGGAATCAAAAACTGAACTGGGACCTGAATTGGAATCCAAACCTGAGGGTGAACTAAATTATGATGAGTTTGCTATGGAAGAGGCCGAACCCCAGACTGGACGGTCTTCCTGTGGTACGGAAAGTGAAGAACCCGGCATGCCTTTGGTGGCCCATAGCAGTAAAATTCGATGGGGAAAGGTTAACCAAAGGTCCTCCTCCAAAAGACCAAAAGTGCCTGAAGATAGCGGACCCACCAATGAGAATAAATCGGCTGCAGACACAATAACAAGTACAAATGTGGAGGAATCTAGAGGGATTGATGAGGATATGGAATCAAAAGCAGTACCAGATGGAGGAATGAGTATTGGTACCAAGCAGCAAGCAGGGTCCAGTTCTCAGCCAATTATTTATAAGAGACTAAAAGTTAAGGCTCGTGATTTAGGGAACAGAATGCCAAAAATTGAAGATGAACTTGCCAATGCTCAACATGATATAGCAAGTATCAAGATAGATAATAGGTTATCTGAAGAAACGGGTGTGGAAGCCAATTCGAAGGTGCCTGTGGTCTACACCAGGTCAAGACCATCAAAGAAGAGGAAGCCTGATGATAATGAATATGATATTGAGGAGAGCACGTCAAACTCAAACCATAGTAGAGATGATGCGGATTACGATGCTGCTGCAGATGAAGGATCCCACCACGGGACACGGTTAAGAGAGCGTAGCTTAAGATCTAGGCATAATAACACTTACTATGAAGCATCGACCAGTGGACGGAGGTCGCAGTCGGAGCGTCAGGCCCGAATGGGATCCAATGACTGGACGTCTCCTTCAAAATCAGGCATCAATTTGAGGCCGGCTAGGAATAGAAGGGAGGTTTCAGGGTATATTGAGCCAAGACAGTTTGATAGGAGGAATCAGCCGGCAAGAAAGCAGTCATGGTTGATGTTGTTAGAGCATGAGGATAGCTATCGTTATATTCCACAAAAAGGCGATGAGGTCGCATATTTGAGACAGGTACCAAAGTTTTTATTAAGCATAGGTAGAACAAATTGATTTGTTTCCTAGGTACAATAGATTTTTTTGACAGTTGTCTTTGTATTACCCTTATTTTGCAATTAAGCATAAAAATAACCACCAATAAGAAATGCTATTCAAATGGTACCGTATTGTCTTTCTAAATGTTGGTGTTTGGAGCAATCAGTGCCGAACTATAATCTGAAATTAATGCAAACCGGGTTCTTTTCTCTATAACATTTTAGAGAACTTTTGGTTGATGCCAATGCATCTGAAATCACAAGGTTTAATAAAGGCTAAAAAATTTGAAGTTTCAATTTACAAGTTACCTGTACAATAACAGACCCATTGTACCGGTCCAATATTAGACCAGTCAGTAGGGTATTCTTGAAGAAACACCAACATGAATTCTGTATCGACGAAAAGAGAAATGAGAAACGATAATTTTTCCTCAGGGTCACGAGGAGTATAGTAAGGGCTTCCGGAGGTCAAATGACAAAATACCTTCAGAAATAGTGCCAGACCTAAAAGCGGTCGAGTTCTGCAAAGTACACTCCCTCGACTACTCAACCTTTAGGGGGTCGGGTGAAGGGTGCTGTAAACTAGCTCTTGAGTTCACTGATCCAGATTCCTCTGCATTCCGCATGGTGTTCAAGGTAACCCTGCCTGAGCTAGTAACTTTTCCCGACTTCCTGGTAGAGCGGACACGGTACGAGACCTCAATAGATAGGAACTGGACACATCGAGATAAGTGCCTGGTGTGGTGGCGAAATGAGGATGGAGAAAGCGGAAGCTGGTGGGAGGGGAGGATCATGGCCGTCAAACCCAAATCACCTGATTTTCCTAATAGCCCTTGGGAGAGGTACTCATTTAGGATTCACTTATAAGCATGTGTTTGATCAGGTTGGTATATTTGGCAGTTTTGGTAGAAAATAATCTAAATTTTCATAAAGAAGGACAAAGTAATAACAATAGTGACGGAATCAGTCCTGATATGTTTAAATTTTTGCACTTTTTGTCATGACCAGCTCCGTAAGGAGCTCAATCTTGTTTTGACCTGTTGAACCTGGATTTTATTCTTTCCTTATTTTTTTTTTAATGTTTTACTCAAATTTCCTCAGTTGGATTATATATATGCACAGGCAAGCACTTGTAACATAAAATGATTTGTGAAATATTAGGTATGTAATACAATACAAGAACGATGCATCAGAGCAGCACTCACATAGTCCCTGGGAGCTTCAAGATGTGGATGAACAGTGGGCCCACCCACATATTGACATCAGGACCCGTGATAGGCTATTATCAGCTATTTCCGAGTTAGAGCAAGCCTCTATGAGAAAGGTAAAAGTTCAATATACTTATTTTCCCCTGACTTGATTCTGTTAAACTTTTGTTATTGTGTGTATTTACTTTTGCTTTGCTGTTGCAGGATTACTACGGAATTCAGAAAATTAACATGGTGGTTCAAAAGGCTGAATTTATAAATAGGTAACGGTTTTCAAAATATACTATCAAATGAAATGCAATTTTGCATCTTTCTTTTTTAAATGTGTCTGTGTTTGGGGTCCGGGTGGTGTTACCTTACCTAAAGAAACATAATTCACAGTGCGCTGTTAGCAAATCTCTACTTTTTAATGGGTTGGTGAAAATCTGTACCTTTTCATTGATGTACTATGCAAATTCAGCAGTCTGCTAACAACATTGTATCATTTTGTGTATGGGGGCTTATTGTTGCTTTATTTGTTTCTTATTCCCTCTGCAGGTTCCCTGTTCAAATTTCAATTGAGGTAATAAAGAAGAGATTGGAGAACAATTACTATCGAACCATCAAGGCAGTGAAGAATGATGCATCAACTATGGTTTATTTCGCAGAGTTATACTTTGGAAAAACCGGTGATATGGCCAGTAGGATGCATCGACTCAGAGAATGGATTGAGAACCTTTTTAACGACTTGTAGTTTTAGTTTTTGCTTGGCACTTTTTTGTTTTTGTTTTTAGTGCTGTTGATATGGTGCAGCATTCTGGCCATTCGGCTCGGACCGCTTTGCTCTTTGATTTTAACTGTTGGTAGTTTAGCAAATTTATCCAGTTTCTTAAATTAAGAACATGTTTTCTTTTCTGGAGTTTGCGATTCGCGAAATGAGGAAAAAGTAAAGCTATAGTGAGAGGTTGCTTGTCAAAATTCATCATGTATAGCTGTCTCTTGCTGTTCGTATTGTTAATAAAGAAATAGAAAAGAAAAGGATCTTTTTTTATTCTCCTACATGCTTTTGAACATGTTGAATTGTTTGGTGGTGAGCAGCAGATCATGGATGTATCGCCACAAAGGCGAATAGACTTGATTACCCTCTTTGGCAAAGCTGATGCAAGTACAAGTCTATAGACGCACACATCTTTAGAATTAAACGCTAATTCAGTTTCTGTTGTAATTTGATCTCAAGTCTTACAATAAAAAAGACGATGCCGCTACGATCAGAGAGAGCGGAGCAGGTTAGAAAAAGCATTTCGACTCTTTAGAAAAGGAATGAATAAAAATGATATTGTAATATCTTTCTCTTCGCTTTTTGCGGGTCGGGATTTTATACATGCCAATATTTTTAAAACAAATATATTTAACAATAAGTTACACCCAGTAGGATGAAGGTATACAATATAAAATTACATACGTATCATTGACAAAAGCAACATGCTAGGCATGTATTTGCCTCTTCCGCTACCACGTTTCAAATATGATAGTCGGTTTTTCTGGTCCCTCATTCTATAGCCTTCTGACTAGCAAATCACTGCATCATATAATTTCCTAAAAGCAATGTCAAATTTTCTTGGCAGCATAGAGCTCTGCACATCCACTGACACACTCTGACAACAACAGAATTTCGCCAGCAACCTTTTTCCTTTTAGTTGACTTAAAACATGTTGACAACCTCAAGCAAAATTTTAAGTTCAAATTCACAATGCATGGCAACTTTCATCCGAGGCAATTTGAGCTACAAATTAAATCTGAAGAAAATTTCATAACAAGTCAATAACAGCAGAAAGGAAGTATTGCTGAAAATGTCTTTTCTCAGTTCTCGGAACCGACAATTGCATCGAGGCTTCTTCTTAGAAGGCAAGCTCACCTTTCTCTGGCTCTTCTTCTATGTCACTTTTTTCGGTACCGCATATTTCTTCACCCCCTTCATTTCCATACCGCAAATTGTATTGAACTCAAGCCAAGATGTACCAATTCAACCTTCCAATGCAAGACATGATGTACCAAGTCAAACATTCAATCCAAGCGTAGATGTACCAAGTCAAACTTTAAATTCAAGCCATGATTTACCAACTCGAATGTTCAATTTAAGCCATGAGGTACTAAGTGAGACTTTCAATTCAAGCTATGAAATGTCAAATAATAGCTGGAATTCAATAAATGATCATCCAATTAGAACCTCTAATTCAAGCCATGATTCCTTGATTCAAAACTCAAATGAGTGTAATGATGTACCAACTCAAGCTTCAAATTCTACCTTTGACATAGCAAATGATCAACAAGATGAAAACAACATTAATGAACCCCCTTTTCGTACCTTGACCGACCCGAGTTATACCCTCGGCTCGAAGATCAACAATTGGGATTTAAAACGAGCCGAATGGCTGCGTCAAAACCCCGCTTTCCCTAATTTATTGACACCAACTAAACCACGAGTACTAATTGTGACCGGTTCTTCCCCAAAACCATGCAAGACACCGATTGGAGACCACTATTTGTTAAAGTCAATCAAGAACAAGATTGACTACAGCCGCATTCATGGGCTTGATATATTCTACAACACAGCTCTTCTGGATGAAGAGATGAACAGCTTTTGGGCCAAGCTACCCGTCCTTCGAGCACTCTTCCTTTCTCACCCAGAGGTATATCTAAGCATGAAATACTTGTAATTTAATATGTTATTTTATATTTTCAAGAAGGCAACATTTTGTGAAATTATCGGCATGATATTCCATAGTGCTTATTTGCAAATAGACTATTCAATTTAATTGGTGGCAACTAAATAGATACTCATAAATTTATGATAGCTTTCCTTTGATCTATCAATTTTATTTTAAAGGTAGAGTTCCTTTGGTGGATGGATTCTGATGCACTCTTCACTGATATGACATTTGAGTTGCCGTGGGACCGCTACACCCAATACAACCTCATAATATCGGGATCGAGTGAGAAGGTTTACAATGACAAGAATTGGCTTGGGCTCAACACAGGCATCTTCCTCCTTCGCAACTGCCAATGGTCACTCGATCTGCTTGATGCGTTGGCCCCGATGGGGCCCAAAGGGCCAGTCAGAGATGACGCTGGCAAGCGCATTGCTGAGTTTTTGACTAACCGACCAGTTTTTGAAGCAGATGATCAGTCGGCACTGGTGTACCTCCTTGTAATGCAGCATGACAAGTGGGACGACAAAATATATTTTGAGGGTGCTTATAACTTGCATACAGATTGGTCGATTGCTACCGAAAAATACGAGGAAATGATAGAGAACTTCCATCCTGGACTTGGAGACTGGAGGTAAATAATTAACTAGGTTATAATTTACTGATCTATCTCTAGCAAATACATAACATAACTTATGAATTCTTTTATAAAACCAAATTGGTATTATTCTGGATGAAAATAACAACACAGAAGTATTCGACGGAAATAATTATACATAACCATCAAATAAAATTTACGTATAATAATGTGTAGTTAAAGGGTAGTTGTGTGATCTTAGGTGGCCACTTGTGACACACTTTGTCGGATGCAAGCCGTGTGGGAATTTTGCGGATGACTCAGCCGAGCACTGCATGAAGCAGATGGACCGTGCATTTAACTTCGGAGACAATCAAATTTTGAAGATGTATGGGTTCACGCATAATTCGCTCAAAACTGACCAAGTTAAGCAACTAGATCGCATTAGAAATGAGACAGATTAGGAGGAGCTCGGTTGATGTTTATTGAATTGTTACTGGTTGATTGGTTGTGATAATTAATTAGGCTTAGCATGGTAGACTTGAGGACCTTGAGGTGCTTTAGGCTTAGAAGATTTTGTGGATAAATAGAGCGGAAGCTTGGATGAAATGAAAGCAGCCAGTTCAGTTCGCTGTTAGAATTATAAAACTCCAGAAATAGGATTCAAAGATGATAATTTTAATGTTGTTTTATTTTGTTTTTGTAGAATATCATTTGGTCAAGATAATAATTTGACATGCTTGGCCAGATGGGGACAGTATTTTTTTTTTTCCTTTTCTTGCCATTATTCAGAATGGATGATTTTGCTTTTAATTTTCAACAATTTCACCAACTAGCTAGGTAATTATCCCCAAATTTTTTCTCATAGATGAGCATAGGACTAATCAGTGTTTTAATTTATGATTGTATATGTTTATGTAATAATATTACACGTAATATCATGCACCGTATAGTTGTAACATACTTCTGTTTTCAAAATTTTAATCTAAATAAACATATAAAATTAATAATATAACTTCTATCATTTAATTAATATAAGATTAGGTTAGTATTTTATTATATTTTTTTATTCAGCACCTAAGTTTTTATACATGTTTTTAAGAAATACAAATTCACGTGTACTGTCCACATACGGATTCGTATCCTCTCAGGTACTGTAGAGTATCTCCTTAACTTTACAATTTGAGATTAAATTTCAATTAGTTTGGGATTCAGACTAGCTCAGGGGACAGTATTATTGGGCTTTGAGATTTGCGCCAAGTTAAAAAGAACGGTTTGGATCCAATAATTGTAAAAGATTAGCTTTTCAGGTAATGAAGAGAATATGTATTCGTCTACATAATTTATGATATTTGCATTCACTTATCGTATATGCATTATGCAGTATTAAAAATTATAGTTTAATAAAACATTGAAGCTCAACCATCAAAAAGTAAAACATTGAAGCTAATATACCTATGTATCTACCGGCGATCTCAGTTTATTAAATAAAAAAAGTCAAATAATAATCCAATAAAAAAGATGGCTGGGCTTTTATTTTTTTTATTGATTATTCGCCAATCGAGACAAACCGAAAGTGAAACCAATCTGACCTGACCAATATAACTTGATCTAAAAACTGTGTAAGTTGTCAATGCAGGAGTGTAAACAGTAGGATACGGACTCCTACGGATATTTTTATTCGTTATAATTTTTTTGTATACAAATACAAATACTGATAGTCATGAATACATGTACGAATAACAACCAAAAATAAAAAAAATACATGTATATTAAACTGATATGAATATAGATTGAATATCGGACGGATACGAATACCGATATGAATATAATTCGAATAATTAAAAATAAATTATTAATGTACATTTTAATAATAAATAATATCTAAATATCATTTTTTCATTCATAATTTTAATATAATATTTTTATAATAAGTTTACTGGCTACAAAATATATATCATATTATCAAAATAATAATAATTTATTCTATTATAGTGTTATATTGTTCATCATAACATATTTGCATATGCAATTTAATAAATCATCTGTATACAGTTTAATAAATTAATTTAAGAAAAAAAGTAAATTTTTATTTTTTTTATTTTTGTTGTTGTGGTGGTGGTAAATGACACTTTTTTGGGACCCGTTTACACGGATAATATCCGAAAAAGCTTCCATAACAGTGCGAATCAGTCCATCAGATTTGAGTCATTTGACCTGACCAATCCAACCCGGCTCGCACCCGTTAACAAATTACCTCCCTCTGGTTACCCGGATCCATATCCTCTCTATTACTACAGAGGATGCGCATCACTTTGAGATTAAATCTCTGCCGGTTTGAGATTCGGAGAAAATAGGGGGCAGTATTATTGGGCCTTGAGATTCGTGCCAAGTTAAAAGAACGGTCCGGATCCATTCAAAATGGAATCATTCCTCTTTTGCGGTACTACACTGGATCCGAATTCCTGGTTTACCCAGCCGTGCCTCTCTGCCTGAGTCCTGACAGTGCCAGAGCCAATGCCTCCTTCATTCTCTTTTCTCAGGCGATCAAGCTCTCTTCTTCTCCGTTTTCTCTCCTCTAAAACCCTAAACCCCAAATCAAGTAATCCGTTTTCTCCCATAATTGTTCGTACTTCCACCATCAGATCTCTCTATCGCGGCTCCAGCGAACAGCGATGGTACTGCTCCTCTCCATCTTCTGTGGCAGAGGTGGAAGAGCCGACGACGTCTGATGGGTTGACTGTTGAGGGGATTGCATCGAAGGGATGGACGATATTAGACGAAGGGGAAAGCGATTGGCGGAGCCATGCCGCTGCCATTGCACAGTCAGTTCAACTAATCAAGAAGCGGTTGCAGGTTGATTTTGATTATTTCATTATATCATATTCACATTAGAGTAACTAGTAAAATAATTTTTAGCTGCACAATGTCTGTAACTTCTAAAAATGGATGTTGTTACTAATTACTGAGTCATTCCTCTTTATGAAAACTTCACAATTATGTTTAGTGAATCTATTAAATTATTTGGTAATTTCGAACTGTTTCTAATTTTAGGGCTTCTCTTGTTGTAGTGGGAAAAGCTCATTGTAAGGTCGACACAACTAGGTACTGTACTAAACAAATCAGACTTATGGGATGACCCAGTTCAAGCTGGGAGAATAAGCCGTGAACACTGTGACTTAATGGGAAAGATAAAAGAGGTAACCTGTTTTGAACAGGAGCTGGTTGAGCATATCGACATGCTGAGACTTGCTCGTGAAGAGAATGACAAAGATTTGGAAGAGGTGCGCCCACATGTCTTCTCTGATTAGTGTTGGTGAATTTGTACTAACTTTGATAACCCTTTTGGTGTAGGAATCCATGAGAGCATTGGCTGATATGAGGAAGAATGCAAAGGAAAAGGAGCTTGAGGCATTACTATCTAGGGATAATGATTCCTGCTCTTGTTTTATAGAGGTTGCTATTTTTGAGTTTCTTTTTCAATGAATTTTGTTTGATCAGCACTTCTAAGTTTTCCAATATTTTGTTGAAATAATTCTTGAAAGATCAACACTTTGGTTTAATCTTTTCTAAGTTGTAAACTTTTATCCTTGTAAAAGATCAGCATACTGGATATGGTTAAAATAATTATGCTTGTTAGCATATACTATTTTCTTTTAGGGGCAATTTGGCCTCGGGTAAAGATGCAGAAGGGTATAAGTGATGGGTGCTGTATTATTTCTCGTCCAAAACATTTTTGAAACACAAATATAGAGATATAAGAGCCTGGCAAAAATGTCTGTAAGCCAAACAGCAGTGGTTGAGAATCTTGTGAACCCAAAATTATAGTTCTCCATACTAAATTATCCCAAAACAGAGAGAAGTAATTCAGTAACTTTAAATTTAGTCCTAATCAAGTCAACTTATGAACATTCAAGTGGGCCCTTATTGGGTTTGATCTAGGTTTGTGTCTTTAGTAGTGCTAAACTTGCAATATGGTTCTTGTTCAAGCTTAGTGGAGTCAACAAATTCGAGCCAAACAAATAATAGAGAAACCAATTCAATACTTTTTAGTATTGATAAATTACTTATGCTGGGTGAAACTTTAACTTCTAAATTTATAATTTTGTGCTGCTGTTGTGCAGATTCAAGCTGGAGCTGGCGGGACAGAGAGCATGGATTGGGCTTCCATGATTTTTAACATGTACAAGTCGTGGGCCCTCAGACGAGGATTTGGAGTAACTATTATAGAAGAAATTCCTGGTGAGATTGCCGGAATCAAGGTAATTCAGTTGTCCTCGGTCATGCATCATTTTTTTTTGTGTGTTGCGTTACATGTTAATCCTTGTCATATTTGTAGAAAGAACACAATATTTTTTTGGTAATTGCAAATGACTCTTAGCCTTTAAATTAAGATGATTTGAAGCAAAAAGTAAGTGATTTGTAGAAAGAACACTATTTTTTTGGTAATTGCAAATGACTCTTAGGCCTTAGCCTTTAAATTAAGATGATTTGAAGCAAAAAGTAAGTGAATTGCCCTGAAATATTAGATATTGAAATTAACTTTGTACTATTTTTACTGGAGAGAAAAAAAATGATAGAATTATTTCATCATACTAATCAAACAGTAAGATGGTGTACTGGATGTCATTTGCAAATTTTGTAGAATATTGGAGGAAAATTCATGTGTTATATCCCTTCTCAAAACATACAAGGTATCTAACAGTTTTGTCTTGTACCACCTTTTTTTCTCAGCGTGCGACAATCAAAGTAGATGGGGAGTATGCGTTTGGATATGCCAAATCAGAGGTGGGAGTGCACAGACTAGTTCGCATCTCCCCATTTGACAGCTCTAAGCGGCGGCACACCTCGTTTGCTGCTGTGGCAGTGATTCCCATGCTTGGCGGTGACACCTCAAACCAATACCAGATAAAAGAGTCTGACCTCAAGATCGAGAGGTTTCGGTCTGGTGGGCCCGGTGGCCAGCATGCCAACACAACTGAGAGTGCAGTTAGGATTGTGCATATACCTACTGGGACTACTGCCACATGCCAAAATGAAAGGTACATTACTAAGCCTTAGGCTATTTTACTTTCTGTATGCAAGTTTTTCAGAAAGTACTGTGCGTTTATTTCCAAAGCTGTCAAACTTTAGAAGGCATAGACAACCATTGGTAATTTGTTCATGGAGAAGGTAACATTAGATTGTAACAAGAATAACATCTCTGACAAGAAAGCTTGATTTGATGCGTAGATCACAACACCAAAATAAGGCATCAGCAATGGCCGTTCTACAGTTGCGGCTAAATCAGCTGGAGATGGCACGCCAGACACAGGTGAACTCTGAGCACACCCAGTCACTTTCTGAGATCGGCTGGGGAACCCAAATTAGATCATACATTCTTCATGTAAGCTCCTTTTTTTTGTTTTCTTTCTTTCTTTCTGCTTAAGATCACCATTTTTTGGGTACCTTCAAGCAAGAGAACCTCATAACAATAGCCAAACTTGAAAAGGAAACTGTTGCACTGTCAAAATAAGAGCTACCAAACTGCTTTAGCGTACCATTTCAGAATGTAGTGCGATTTAAATAGTTGTATATATGTTCGACCTCCTTGATACCCCAGCATAACTATTTTGTGTTTGCAATTTTGCCGCCGCAGCCTTATCGGATGGTCAAGGATCTACGCACAAACTATGAAGTTTATGACCCAGATTCGGTACTTGATGGAGATATTGACGGTTTCATCTTGAACTATTTGTCGGCATTGTTGGATAAAGAAGATGGTGTTTGAACAAATGGAGTTCTGAAAATCTTTTACAAAAATTGAAGTGGAAAGTATACTTTGGGCCTCTAAACCACTTTACTGTTAAAAATGATATTTAGACAGAGAGAAAAGAGCAATAGGCTTTTGTTAAAAAATAATCGTTAAATCACATCCATAGAATAACCTGTCAATTTTGTGGCATTGAATGATAATAGGAATTAGCTAGTTGATGTAGATGTTCTTCCGTGTATTTTATTCAAATATTTGTTCCATGTCATCGTTTAATACGAGAAATCATAAATTTTATTTTTTAACTGCCAACCTTGCTTTTGTGTTTTGATTATGTTTAGTCCATATTAAACTTTGTAATTATTAAGATGTCACTACCTTATTTGTAACTGTAATGTACCATTTTTTAGTAAATCCAACAAAAAATGAAATAGTGGCATTTTTTTTTTTTCAAGGCTTCATGCTTAAATTTAACTGGGCGATGAAGAAATACATCTATAGAAAAATGCAAAAGTAACCAATTAAAAAAAAACAACAAATGACGCATAAACAAGATTACTTGGCTAGTTGTCTGGTTGACCGTGAGGGCATGTGCGTGTTATAAATTCTGTTCTTCTGCAAAATTCATCGAGATATCTGTCCGATCACCATGAATCACTCGGGAACAATAACAAAATCGTTACACTTAACTCATCAATAAACAAATTTAAGTAAAGCAATGATGGCTCACTTGACTTATAAACTATTCTTTGAATGTTTGAAAAATTCCTACATCTTTCTCTCAAACAACCTAGTCCTGTAATCCATGTGCAGGTTAATATTGAACCTCAACCCAAATAACTAGAGCTATACAAGCCTCTATCCAACATTAATCAGTGTCCTTATGATATGGATATAACACTCTGCTGACTTCATCGGGTGCATTGGCTGGCCCGACCCACTCCTTCCTGACTTGCTTCACGCTACTTGTATTGAGTGACTCGTGCGAGAACCCGTACATTTGTAGAACCTGATTGTCTGCAAAGTTAAATGCCCGATCAATCTTCTTCAGGCACTGTTCAACTCGGAACTCCGTAAAATTTGCGCACGGCTTGCACCCGACAAAATGAGTCACAAGAGGCCACCTAGTACAAGCTATCATCATGTTATGTACATGAAGTGATATTGCCTAAATTCTATTTTCTTTGCATTCATACCAATAATATATGAGTGAGGCTATGGTACTATGCATAGCGCATAATGGTTCGTACTATGAGTCAACATCTCTATGCATAGTGCCATAGCTTCACTTATACTTTATTACTATAACAATGTGTGCATGGGCCTGTGCATTTCTAAAATCTACTGAAACAGTTTATACTAGGATGATACTCGTACCTGTCATCCCCGAAGCCTGGGTGGTTCTTCTCCAACATTTCTTCGTACCGGTGGACGATACCATCCCAATATCCATGAAGACAATAGCTGTTCTCTAGGTACACCTTGTCGCTCCATGTCTCATGCTGAGTGATCAAGATATACACCATTGCTGATTGATCATCAGCCTCAAAGAGCGGCCGGTCTTTCAGAAACCCTGCGATCAGCTTGCCGGCTTCGTCCCGGACAGGCCCATTGGGGCCCATGGGGACCCAGGCATCTAGAAGTTCCAGAGACCACTGGCAGTTACGTATGAAAAAGCTACCAGTGTTTAGCCCGTACCAACTCTTTTCCTTGTACACCATGTCCTCCCAACCGTGAAATACAAGGTTGTATGGTTTATACCGGTCCCATGGAATCTCAAATGCCATGTCAGTGAAGAATGCATCAGAGTCCATCCACCAAACGAACTCTACCTTCACAAGGAAAATAATAAAATAAAAATAATTAATTACATTACAATTTAGACATAGTAAAAGCATTAAATAACAGTTGACTTCACTAATCACTAGGAAATAAAAAAAAAATATATATAGACACTATCTTAGAAGTGGAATCGTAAAATTAGCAGAAGCTATTATCATGCAAAAAAAAAGAAAACAAAAGAAAAGAAAATAAAAAGAAAGAAAAAGAAAGAAGAAGCTATGAGCCTATGAGCATGCTATATAAATATTTCTTTGACAAATAAAGAATGTTGAAGCACCTCCGGATGTGAGAGGAGGAGAGAACGAAGGAGTGGCAACTTAGCCCAAAACCCAGTCATCTCTGCATCAAGGAAAGCCATATTGTAATATATATCAATCCCATGAATCCGGCAATAGTCCATCTTGTTTTTGATTGCCTTTAATTGGTAGTGATCCCCAACTGAATTTGCACATGGTTTAGGCGAGGATCCGGTCACAAGTAGCACGCGCGGTTTGGAACCTGAAAAAAAATTAGGAAATGCCGGGTTAAGGCGGAGCCACTTGGCACGGTTCAAGTCCCAGTTGTTTATCTTCGGGCTGAACGTGTATGCTGGGTCGGTTAAAGAACGAAAATGGGGCGCCTCCTTTTTTACTTCTACCACAACATTGTCTACAACTTTGTCTTGTTGAATTGGTAGATAGCTTGAGTTTGAGACAATCTGCACTAGAGTACCGTACGAAGCAGTGAAATACCGCGTGCATAAAGCTGCAATGGTTAGAAAAAGGAAGCAGATAATTGTGTGCTTTGTACTGATCAATAAGTTGTAATTGTACCACCGCCCGGCCTTGCGTTCGGTGATATTCATTCTTGTAGTAGGATGTGATTTGCATTTGTAAAATTTTAGTGGGGTCTTATTACTCTTATATATACAAGGAGAAGAGGGACTATATAGAGAAGTGTGGGAAGCAAGGACAAGAGAGAAAATTCAACTGATAAATAAGAGATCCGGTACATTTATTTTATCTATTAATCTGTTTGTTTAACAGCGGGAATCTTTCTGTTCAACATCTATTATTAATCAAATTTTTAATTATTATAATTCTCTTTTTCTTCCTTAACGGATTTCAATCTGTTTGCAATTAAGGTTCCTAAATGGAAGCATCAACCAGGAACGGTATTCATCGGATTGCTCCAGTTAAATCCTATTCGTCTCTCTGCATCGAATGGACTAGACCAGATTTGAATCAGCAGTTGCCTAGCCCCTGCTCACTCTCTCCAGTTTTTAACTTTTAACAATGTGTTACATTTATTTCAACCATCCAATAGAAATGAATTGATTACAATTGTCTAGAACTAACAAACATATTCATAGATGGAGAGGATCCAAATCCAGACTGTAGAATTCATCCATAATTTAGAACTACTAAACAAAGAAAGCAGTAGTACCCTCGTTTTAAGAAAATTTCAATGAAGAAACCCACATTTGGATGCGTACATTCGGATTTGAATCAAAATTTCTTAATTTCATGATATTTCATGGTATCCTTGTGGGAGGCAGTCATGGGGTCTAATGCAATTGGACATAGAGATTATCTAATATAGGTTTTGATAGTAGTAAATTCATTAAGCAAACATTAAATTTAGAAATCAAATTGAATCATGTACTGTCCGGAGATACATATTGACAGTTCTATGATATGGGGGGGGGGGGTGTAATATTATGTTTCTGAAAATCACTAATAAATAAATTAAAGTAAAATTAGGCTTCTTTTTTTTTTGCCTTTAAGCCATTTCCGGACTTCAAAAAAGTACAATTGTAACAAGATGACTAACGATAATGATAGAACCAGTAGCTCTTAATTAGGGTGCTGACACCAAGTGCCAATTAATTTGTTATTTCCAGAATTTATCGAGATCTCTGTTTGGCCAACTCAATAAGGAAAATATAACTATATATAAACAAAACCACTGGTAGTGTGGGACTTTTCGTTGGTTGACTTAAAAGTTAAAAAAGTACAATTTTAACAAACGACTAGTAATACTGATAGAAACAGTAGCTCTTAATTGGCTTGCTGACACCACGTGCCAGTTAATTTGTTATTTCCAGAATTTATCGAGATCTCTGCTTGATCCATTGTAAACCACTCAGGATTCAGGAAGGAAATAACAACTATATATAAATTAACAAAATCATTATTTCTGGGCATGCTGGACTTGATCAGGTTTTGTTTTGAAAACAGAAAATATTCTATTTCTTTTTCTCAAACATAATGATGCGTTCAACTGAAAAGGAAACTAACACTATGGCATCTATTCGCCGACTGCATTAGCACACGGTTTCAGCGACTACACCGCTAGATGTAGCATGCACGGTTTGGAACCTGATAAAAGTTAGGAAATGCTGTGTTAATTAAGCCAGAGCCACTTGGCACGGTTCAAGTTCCAGTTGTTTGTTTTCAAGCCAAATTTGTACATTTGATCGGTTAAAGAACGAACAGGAGCTTGGTTTTCATCAGGTTCTTCATCTACTACAATTTTGCTTGTTGATTTTGTAGATATCTCAAATTTGACATGATCTGCATTGAAGTACCATACGGAATGCTGAATTATGTCATACATAGAAAGATGGTGGTGAAAAAGATCGGAGCCGAAAATTGCAAACTTTCTGACGAAGGAAGTGTAACTGTTGTCCCGGTGCCGGGCCATGTGGTTGCTATTATTCAATCTTGCAATGACAAATTGACAATAAATGACAGAACAAGGGAAGTCTGTGTAAAATTATGTTAACTCATAGGAGTCCAACGTGAATAAAAATTAATCATATAAATTTTTTTATGTTGCGCATGGAGATTAACTTACAATATCATAACATTTTATTCTAAATTATATAAAAAATTATGTATAAATGTATAGAATTCAGAGTAGGTCCATGTTCATGGACCTACTTTGGTTCAACAGATGAAATGACCATTTGATTGCATTTAGATTCGTGCTAAGTACATTAAAATCCGTGTAGGTCTGTTTCAATTTCCATGCACACCAATTTTAATACTAATCATATGGTGCTAGAGTTAATTGACCTAAAAGTAGGTCCGATGCCCATCGGACCTACTCCTATCTCAAATGTGTAAAGTGTAAAATTTTAAAAATAAAAGAATTTCAATTAATTTCATTCTCTCAGCGTAAATCCGCCCCTGGAGGATTTATTTGTGTATGAATTATGATGGTTGAGAATTCGATGTGACCAGGTGAAACAAGTGCTCTGCATTAACTCAAAAAAGAATCTTTTGAGTTAATGAATCTCAACCGTTTGATTTTAAACGGAGCCAATCCGGTTTCTGCATGTGACATAGGAGGCTTTTCAATATTAGTGAGGATCCAGTTTGCACGAATTTTAAAACAAATCAGACGGTTGAGATTTATTAACTCAAAAGATTTCCCTTTTGAGTTAATGCAGAGGATACGCGTTCCTGATAATTTATCATTTGACCCGGTTTTCAGTACAACGGGATTCTTCTGTTCCACCTAATATTTACAAGCTGTTATTGTCGCTGGTTATTATAATGGTTAATTGAAGGGTGTGAATCTCGATGTATGGGTGAATTGACTTTTATTTGTTTTCAAAATTTATATACTTATAACATTCTGTATAATTAGTGTAAAGTCTTACATATTCTGTAAAATTAATTTTTATAATCGACATAAAATTTGATATGATTGAAGGGAAGTGAATCTCGATGAATGGGTGAATTGACTTTTATTTGTTTTCAAAATTTATATACCGATAACATTCTATATAGTTAGTGTAAAGTCTTATAAATACTGTAAAATTAATTTTTATAATCGACATTAAATTTGATATGATTGATCTTCAATATAGGTTTGATCTCTAAAGTTGTTTAATTGCTGTTGTTAATATTATTATTGTTGTTAGAGTTGTTTTTCTACTTTCAAAAATATATATATTTTTTTAATAAAAAATTAAAATTTTCTAAAGTTTGTTGGTGAGACATCATTAATAACTGTATTGATAAAAAAATATTTACAAAGTCGTAATTCTTATGCTCTAGTTTACATCACCGTTAGCTAATAAATAAGGCCTCCAACAAGGCGGCATATTGAGCCCCATGAAAAGTTATTTTTTTTTTAATATAAAACAACTTGCATAAAAAATTTCAACACTTGACAGAATTATGAACAAAAATAAATACTATTAGTTTAAAATAAGACAACTTGCATGAACAAATTTAACACGACAAATTTTACACAAATATTTTTTTTTAAATAATAAAATTATGTTTGATAAAAGAAATAACATTGTTAGTCGTGTAAAAAAATTCTACAGAGACATACAAGAAGTGTTATTACTTTATACCTTGAACACATCAAACACTGATCCAGAGAAGCATGAAAATATACGAGTCAAACTATCATAAATAATAAATAAAAAGAGAAACATGATTAAATGATTAAAAACATGGATAATATGTCACGGCTAAAAAACTTAGAAAGCCAACCGTTTTATGTATCTGTTATTGTAATAATAATTCTAACAATAATATCATCTCATCATCATCATCATCATTATAAGAGTTGGGCTACAGCTAACAAAAAAAAAATGCGGATAGGGTTTAAAAGCTGAAGGACTTTACGGGGTATCTCAATTCAGAGATAAAGTACCAGAAAACAATAGCTTAATTGGTAGGTGTTAAACAAGAGGGACCGTGTTTATGTGTGTCTAGAATCTTCATATACCTCACAATGCGACATGAGATCTGGAATTTTTTTTAAATAAAATTAATTTTAATTATTTTAACAGAACAAACACATAAAATTTGAATTTTATAATAAACAACCGATTTATAAAATAAAATTCAACTCGTTTAAACTTGTTCCGTTAAAATTATTAAAAGTTCTATTTAAAAAAAAAATTGAGATCTGAGCTGCCGATCTATACTGTATATTTGAAAAGCTCGGTCCCAGACATTTTCCTTCCTGAGGTTATTGAATCAAAGGGGCTTGGTGTGCAATTCCGTGGAATCCTTAAAGGAGTAGTTAAGTTTGAATGGCAAGAGGTTTTACAAATAATTCTTTCCTTTTCGTCCAACCTAGAACATAACAGCCTTCGTTGGTTATGGGTCCCAAAGAGACTTATACAGTCAAATCTTTGTATAACTTCCTAAGCTTTGGCGGCATTCAGGAGCTCTATGCTATGGAATGGTGGAACCTTCCTATACTCTCCAAAATTAGAGTGTTTATGTGGTTGGTCCACAAAAATAAAATTTTGACTAAAGATAATCTTATTTCAAAAGGCTGGAAAGGTTCTCCAACATGTCATTTTTGTTTAGAACATGAATCTGTTGATCATCTTTTTTTCAAATGCACTAAACCTCAACAGGTCCTTTTTTGGACGGGCCATTGCCAACACTTCATGCAAGACTGGACTTCTTTTCAGGATGTGCTCCATTTTGGTTTTAACTTACCTTCTAAAGCCAAAAAAGATTTTTTGATTATGATTAGTGCATTTACCTGGACAATTTGGAATTTGAGGAATAATGTTTGTTTTCACTCTTACTACCCTGACACAGTTCGTGTTATGGTTACTAATATTGTCCATTTAATTCTATATTGGTCAGGTGTTGTAGAGGGTCAGGATGCTCAGGCAAGGAAGGATTGGCTACCCAAGACAATGGATGACATCCCTTTGCAGGAATGGGACCCGGCCACTGCAGGTGGAGTTGTGCATTCTTCAGAAGATAGCGCTTAGTTAAACTCACCAACATTTAAGTTTAGTTAAGAACTCTTTTGTGTTGTGGAGCTTTTGTTATGCTTGCAAACGATACTTGTTTAGCTTTTCTTTTAATATCTTGATGGTTCACATACTGTGGGTGAATCTCTTTTGTTATTATGTAAACGTTTTACTTTGTTTCTATATGAAACGGGCTTTATATCTTATTTCCAAAAAAAAAAAAAAAAAGTTTGAAAAGCTCGGTCGAAGCTACCAGCCTCGAGAGAGGTAACAAATTTTTTTTAGTTTAAATTAATCCATTGTATTTAACTAAAATTCAAACTAATTCAAATTGCAGTGAATGTACGAGGCTTTTTTTATTATGGAAATTTTTTTCTTTGCCACTCCAAAACTTGAAAATTAGTTATTTGCCACCCTAAAACTTAAAATTAGTTATTTGTCACTCCAAAATTATTGAATTAAGCTATTTGCCATCATTATACACTAAATTCAGATTTTTAATTAAAATTATTATGAAAAAGAGAATATAAAAATTGTATTTTAGTATTTCCAATACTACCCTTAAATTATTCCATTTCCATTGAACAGATCTAACTCCTTGCCCTCCACCTCATTTCTCTTCTCCTCTCTTCTTCGATCAGAAAAAATCCTTCCAACTGCCTCTTCTCCTTCGATCGGTAGTAGCACCGGTACTAGTTGGAAGGGGCAATCAACCCAAGGCAACCAAATCATCACAAAGACAGGGTCAAAAGCGAGAGCGCAAGAACCCAAGCCAACCACAGCACTGGTACCAGCACCGGTACCAGTGAGTAAACCATCACTCTCAACAAGTACCCATCACAAGCAACCCAACACAAGCACAGACAGCCCTCATAGCAACATAGAGGCACATCACAGCACACAAGAAAGAAGACAAAAACAGCACAATCGGCAACCGAACAAAAAAATACCATAAGACATCACGAGCCTTACCAAGGCCAAGCAAGCATAAACGACGTACCCAAACAAGCAACAATCAAAAATAGGGTGTGCTTAAATTTACCCGAAAAGGCAACTTGAGCAGAGAGGAGCATAATAAGAAGAAAGAGAAAGACTCTGGTAGTGTAGCGACACAGCAGCAGGTTCAAGGGAGGAATCGAGACCAAGCACAGCATAATAGTCAGGGTGGCCGTTGATGTGTCGTTGTTTGATCGACTGAAGAACCTCTGTTGCAGCAACAAGTTCCTCTGCACCAGGGACAACGGGGGTGCAGTGAACTGACGGATAAAATCAGTATTTCACATCTCTTGAGCAGGGCTATTTTGGTCAATAATATAATTTATTGATTTTTTCAATTAAAAATCTGAATTTAGTGTTTAATGGTGGCAAATAGCTTAATTCAATAACTTTGGAGTGACAAATAACTAATTTTAAATTTTGAGATGGCAAATAAGTGATTTTCAAGTTTTGGAATGACAAAGAAATTTTTTTCCCTTTTTATTATTCGTGTTAAAACAGATCAAATAGTCCGGATTTAAACTCAAATTTTATGAATTCCAGATTTAGGTGCTTGACCAAGAATTAGATCCAATGCAAAGAATTCATAAACTTAACAATTCTTTTTTAATTCTGAACCGTCCGATCAAAATCTGCACACACATTAAAGGGAAACCGTGTATTTGACTCCAGACCAAATTAGACTAAAAGATTCTAGATGGATCCGGATCTAAGTAGAACTATTATGTTAGGATATGGACTACCACTGTACAATGAGATCTTAGTCGTTCGTTTTAATCTAACATAAATTTCAAAACAGACCTCCTTATATTTTAAATACATATCGAATTAATTTTGATCCGGCAATGTATTTTATGATCTACACAGTCAGGTAACGAATAATAATTTTTTCTGAACCAAATAATTAAAAAAACTATTCGTATTATTACTATGAATAATAATGTGGTGCACATATATGGATTCAAATATACAGCTGGACGTATAATAATTGACCATGTAGCCATCTAATATAATTTGTGCGACATACGTATGGGATATTAAAAAACTTAAATGCTACGTTTTGAACCATGGCGTAATCATCTATTAAAAAATGTAATTATATTATTTTCTTAAAAGTACATCTCACAATTAGTTCGGGATGTCTTTTCCACACTGATCATCAAAATTGTCACATGATTACAAATAACAAGCAGAGAAAATTGCATAAATAGTACAGTTTTAACAGTTGTGAACATGTCAATTTATGTGATTAAGATGGAATTTTAACGTCTGCAAATAATGAAATCGCACCAATAATGCGATCCATCTATTTTAAAAAAAATCACTATTTTTCAAAGAACTAAATTGTGAATTTCTAAATTAAATCAATGAGCACATGACACATATATATAGAATTACTATTTACTTAACGCAGGCATATGAACTAAATGAATGAAACATGAACCCACTGATAATTTGATATAAACATCATATATATAAACAACATAAGTTCACTGATCAATCTCTCCATGTATGGCCGTAGCTTGGATTGCAGCAGACAAAAAACAGGGTCATTGCTTCTTCACCTCTTAAGGTTAGTGGCTTTAAATGCCAACTAATAATTTCATTGATAAGAAAAATGAACTTACAACGAGTCAAATGACTTCCCAATACAAAATCTAAATTTTTATTCTCACAAAATCCTCCAAATTACTCTAAAATTCTAATCTCACTTATATACACTCATAATTACTCTATTACTTTAAACTCTATATACACTCATAATTAACCTTATTTGCATTTGTTTTTGAGCTTAGGAACCTCATTTGCCCTTGTTCGTGTGCTTAACAACCTCAATTGCCGTTGTTCATGTACTTCATAACCTCTTTTGGCCTAGATATTGTGCTTATCAATCTCATTTGCATTTGTTCAAGTGCTTAGGAACTTCATTTGTCCATTTTCGTGTACTTAACAACCTCAATTGTCATTGTTTATATATTTCTTAACCATTTTTGCCGTTGTTCTTGTGCTTAGGAACATCATTTACACTTGTTCTTGAGCTTAGCAACCTCATTTGTCATTGTTCTTGCGCTTTACAACATAATTTGTCTTTTATCTTGTGCTTATGAACCTCATTTGTATTTGTACTTGTGCTTAGGAACCTCATTTACCCTTATTCGTTTGCTTAACAACTTCAATTGTCGTTGTTCATATGTTTCTTAACATGTTTTGCCCTTGTTCTTGTGCTTAGCAACATCATTTACACTTGTTCTTGTGCTTAACAACCTCATTTGTCGTTGTTCTTCAGCTTTGCAACATAATTTGCCCTTGATCTTGTGCTCATGAACCTCATTTGCATTTGTTCTTGCGCTTAGGAACCTTATTTTCCCTTGTTTTTGTGCTTAACAACCTCAGTTAGCGTTGTTCGTGTTCTTGACAACCTCTTTTGCCCTTGATCTTGTGCTTATAGAACTCATTTGCATTTGTGATTGTGCTTAGGAACCTCATTTACCCTTGTTCGTGTATTTAACAACCTCAATTGTCGTTATTCATATGCTTCTTAACCTCTTTTGCCCTTGTTCTTGTGATTAGCAACATCTTTTACACTTGTTATTGTGCTTAACAACCTCATTTGTCGTTGTTCTTGCTCTTGACAACATAATTTGCCCTTGATCTTGTACTTATAAACCTCATCTGCATTTGTTCTTGTGCTTAGGAACCTCTTTTGCCCTTGTTAGTGTGCTTAACAACCACAATTGGCGTTGTTCGTGTGCTGAACAACCTCATTTGCTCTTGAGCTTTTGCTTGTAAACCTTATTTGCATTTGTTTTTGTACTTAGGAACCTCATTTGCCCTTATTCGTGTGCTTAACAACCTCAATTGCCGTTGTTCGTGTGCTTCATAACCTCTTTTGGCCTAGATATTGCACTTATGAACCTCATTTGCATTTGTTCTTGTGCTTAGGAACTTCATTTGCCCATGTTCGTGTGCTTAACAACCTCAATTGTCATTGTTTATATATTTCTTAACCATTTTTGCCGTTGTTCTTGTGCTTAGGAACATCATTTACACTTGTTCTTGAGCTTAGCAACCTCATTTGTCATTGTTCTTGCGCTTTACAACATAATTTGCCTTTTATCTTGTGCTTATGAACCTCATTTGTATTTGTACTTGTGCTTAGGAACCTCATTTACCCTTATTCGTTTGCTTAACAACTTCAATTGTCGTTGTTCATATGTTTCTTAACATGTTTTGCCCTTGTTCTTGTGCTTAGCAACATCATTTACACTTGTTCTTGTGCTTAACAACCTCATTTGTCGTTGTTCTTCAGCTTTGCAACATAATTTGCCCTTGATCTTGTGCTCATGAACCTCATTTGCATTTGTTCTTGCGCTTAGGAACCTTATTTTCCCTTGTTTTTGTGCTTAACAACCTCAGTTAGCGTTGTTCGTGTTCTTGACAACCTCTTTTGCCCTTGATCTTGTGCTTATAGAACTCATTTGCATTTGTGATTGTGCTTAGGAACCTCATTTACCCTTGTTCGTGTATTTAACAACCTCAATTGTCGTTATTTATATGCTTCTTAACCTCTTTTGCCCTTGTTCTTGTGATTAGCAACATCTTTTACACTTGTTATTGTGCTTAACAACCTCATTTGTCGTTGTTCTTGCTCTTGACAACATAATTTGCCCTTGATCTTGTACTTATAAACCTCATCTGCATTTGTTCTTGTGCTTAGGAACCTCTTTTGCCCTTGTTAGTGTGCTTAACAACCACAATTGGCGTTGTTCGTGTGCTGAACAACCTCATTTGCTCTTGAGCTTTTGCTTGTAAACCTTATTTGCATTTGTTTTTGTACTTAGGAACCTCATTTGCCCTTATTCGTGTGCTTAACAACCTCAATTGCCGTTGTTCGTGTGCTTCATAACCTCTTTTGGCCTAGATATTGCACTTATGAACCTCATTTGCATTTGTTCTTGTGCTTAGGAACTTCATTTGCCCATGTTCGTGTGCTTAACAATCTCAATTGTCATTGTTTATATATTTCTTAACCATTTTTGCCATTGTTCTTGTCACACCCCAAACTAGAATTTCTGGATTAATGTGTGATCATCGTCGCCTCGTGTTTATTAATCATTAAACACGCAAGGCTGAGAATAATCATCAGTAAGCAGCGGAAGCAGAATAAAAATATATAAAATCAAAGTCAAACATCAGTCTCATATCAATAAATACACATACATACAGTACAACAATCCATGTCACATATCAAATCAAAACTAAATAAAAAGGTAATACATGATCTATCGACCCCGCATATATAAAAGCGACAAGTACGGGATCACAGACCAGATCAAAAGGTAATTCTAATCGTCAAACGGAATGGCCTTGAGGAACAGCTCCTGACAACTCCTACTGTGGATCGCCAGACTCTGTATCTAAAACCCACGAAACAACTTGTGGATGAGCGACGAGTCGCTCAGTATGTGACCCAGGAATTATTTACTCAGGGGTCCTCTAAAATCAAAGCACTTTAACTTAATATTTAAATGTTGTTATGCTTTTACAATTTAAATATGCAATTGTGTATCCCTATCTCAATAGCTAATAAAAAAGAAAAATACTTTTAATCATGATTATGATGCGATTACTCTAATATGCCATCATGCAAAAGTTCCCAAATAAAATCCAAGCGGAATATACTATCGTAGTCAAATCGGAAAAATCAGTATTGGAATACTGAGTGTATAATTTATATAATAATAGTACGAATAATAGTCATCCCGTGCTGTGCTAATCAGATCAATGATCCTCAAGATATGTCTAAGGATTGCGATCATAGAGTCTAGTGATACACGGTGCCTAGTGACACGGAGCACTACTCACAAGTTAATAACACGCTAGCCGATGAACATATCTTAATTCGGTGTTTGTTCCTTACTCTAAAACGATCCATAACCAAACATATAAAATAGGAGAAATCATACAATGCAAGTCGTAAAAATTGTTAATCTCATCCCTCATGAGCAGGTGAGAACTCTACTGTCTGACCAGATCAATAGGAAAAGGGGCTCGAGATCGGCCCCACACATCAAGGCTCAAGATCGGCCTTCGGAACCGTTCTAGGCAATGTAGCTCCTAATGTAGGTGGAGATCACTCCAGAATCGTTCGTGCCTCTGGGCTCGAGATCGGCCCGCACGTAATGGTAAAATGATCGAAAATTATAGATATAATCAAGGTTTATACATATAATATAAGTCCTAGAAGACCATCTGGAAAGTCAAGTGACACCCCGGCTCAATGGCTGCGAGGCCAACTCATGTTCCATTCCACAAGCCGGAGCGTAGTCATTCGGTCTCTACCCAGCTCTCACCAATGCATGCGTATAACTATGCAATAATATATTGCCTTCTACGAGAAGAAGGCAATCTAATGACCTAATATTCTAATAATATATATAATATTATTTATTTACTTTACTCCTAATAAAACAGTAAATTCTTTATTATCGGGGCTTATGCAATTTCTACCTACAGTGCAGAAAGGATAAACATGCTTTACAGTTTTAATGCATCTACTTAAAATAAAGTGCGGATGTCAGGTCAAGTGGAACGACTTGGTAAGAGTACATCCACAAAAGAAAATAATTCAGATATCCCACACCTGTAACTAAGCGGGAATCGTGTGCAAGCAGCTACGTGTCGGAATAGCCTGCGGAGTCCTCGTCTACACTGGTGTAGCAGTATGCGAGATCGGTCCACAGGTCGAGATCAAGGTAGGTCTGGTGACCAGAAATTCGTAATTTAATTTAATTAAAATTTAATTACTACACGTAACCCCTCCCTCGTTTAATTTAATTATAACTGCGAATTGTTATATTCGATCGATTCGGTCAGACGGGCGTGTCCAGCTTAATCAGCTATTGATCATTCAAGTTCTTGCCATCGAGCTTAGCATTAATCTTTATTGATAATTTAGTCAGATACGGATCATTCACTTTGACCTAATTTAATCTAACTTGATTTAAAATAGATAGTGCTTTTAGTATTTTAATTTGAAGATAAATTGTTTGTTAAAATTCTAGTGTCGAAACGTTCGCAATTTAATTAATCGTGAGTTGCGGTAACTACATGTGTTCTACTTAATTTAATCTATTCTAATTACTTAGTTACTTCGGTTTTACTTATATTATCCGTAAGCATTTTTAATCGCTCGAAATTCAGTTTCATAAGTTAATTAATTGTGATAATTTCTACGACCGTTACGTTTACTATTTCAATTAATGCGATACTTAGGTCATTTTTATATGTATAAAAATAGAGGTATGATTAGTAATTTAATTACTTTGGTTAAATATAACTTGAAATCATTTTTTTAACTACGTGCATAGAAATAAAATTTACTTTATTAATTATCGATGACTTATTAAGCTTAAAAATGTATTTACGCAAAGTAGTTATTATTCTAACTAATTTTAAGGGGCGTCTCGTCGAAATATTCGTACAATAATTATGTCATTTCCTACTATGTCCATTACAAAATTTAAAGTAATTCGTTTGTTTAAATATGGGTTGTATTTTATTAAGAAAACGCGTTAGAAAATTATATTTGTAAATCATCATATTCGAATTTAATTATAATTCGCTTAAATTTAATTATATTCTTATTTGGGAAGAATATACGTGGTTGAATTACATATATATTTTTAATACACATATAAGATAAAAACACATAAATAAAATATTTTATCTAAGTACGGATTGAGTGGTGATTTAACAAATCAATTTTGTTAAATTTTTACTTCTAATTAACTACATGTGTTGTATTTAGTGTGATTTATTTTTGTTTGTGTGAACGCATGCTATAATTTATTTGGTGAAACACGTTGGAAATTTTATTCGCTACTCCTCAATTTGGAAATTAATATAGTATTTAATTTAATTATCGTCATTACTCGAGAAAATTGTACGTATTGTGATTACATTTAACAACCAAAATAAAATAAAATAAAATCAGGTATGTTTTCGTTTACTACAGGTTTGAAAATTAATATTTTCCATGAATAAAAATATGTTGTTAATATTTATATTTAGGTTTTCAATTTAAGATACGTAGATAGTTTTATTTTATTTAGCTACGGGTTGGGAGGTGTTTTAATTATTTCTAACTAAATCGCGCAATTCGTATTTTATTACGATTCTAATTACACCCTTAATCCGTCGTTTCGAATCTAAGTATAAAAATAATATTTTTCGTTTAAGATTCAAGAATGCTTAAAAAGGTTTTAATTTAAAAACTTGTTACTAAACTTTTAATTTATTTGATGTGTAGGGTGTTTTATTTAATGCGCAACCCAACAATAAAGAGGCCGAAGCCTCTTTATTTCAAACCAATTTATGCATTCTAGTCCCTTAAATTGTCAAATTCACATCAGGGCTGGAATTTTACAAAACCACCCAAATATCATTTTTAATTACATTCAGGTCCCTGTCATTTCAAAGGTCGGTACAACACATAACCATACACAACCCGGTACCAGTAGCCTCACTGGGCTAGTACCTACTGGTACTGGCATCACACACAGCAACACAGAAATCACACAGACAAGCACTGATAAGAACTAGTACCCCACAATCAAACCAGCAAACGGTGCCAGCAACAATCACAAGCAAAAACAGCCTCATCACAACACACAAGAAACAAGCACAAACAGCCCACAAGCATCACAGCGGCAGGACAGAAGGAAAAATAGAACAAGGCCGGTATCAAGCAATTACCCAACAAGCATCACAAAAACACAAGAAAAGGGGTTTTAATCCATTACCCGAGGGAGAGGCATAACCACACAAGAGAGGTTCTCAAAAACGGCCGGTACCAAGCAATAGACTCGCCTTGCGGCCTTCAAGGGAAATCAACAAGCACCACAGGAACAAGGCCCACCAAGCACCACAACCAGCGCAAGGAAGGCACCAGAGGGAGAAAAATCGCAAGAAGGCACAACTCAAAAATCTAGGGTTTGGTAAGAGCAACACAGAGGTAAACGGAAAGAGGGGAAAAGAGAGATTTCTCAACACATGAGCGAAATAGAGTAACCCAAAGAGAGAAAGACCAAAACCGAGAGAGAGAGAGGAATATATATCACCCGGAACCACAAGAGGCGCAAGGTCAACAGGCACAGAGAGCAGGTGCGCGAATCGCGCTTCAAATGCGATTTAGTCGTCGCGATGGGACGGGAGCAGCTCAGACCGCTGCTGCGTGGGAGAGAAGAGAAAGAGGGAGCCCGCGCTCCTCTCCATTTTTGCGCAAGGGACAAAGAGGAAGAGACCAAAGAGCGGCCCCAGCGGCAGGGAAGAAGAAAAAGAGGGGTGGGGAAGAGGAATTTTAAAAGAAATGGATGCTTTGAGATTCGTGCAATGTAGATTAACGGTTCAGATTTTACACAGAGAGAGAAAAGAGAGTGGCTCCCTAATGGACGGAAGAGAGGAGAATTAGGGAATATAAAGGGAGGGGTTTAAGATTAGTGCACAAAGGGATTTGAAGGGTTGAGAAATTTCCATGAGAAATAATAAAAGAAACCATATAGGTTGATCAAATTTAGGCAAATCAAGATACGTATAATAAACTAATTTCATTAGTATCTGGATTTATAATTTTTACTCAATTTCAATATTCGTTGTGTTAGGTTATATTTTATTTATAACAACCATCAAATTTTTATTTTTATAAACTTAGTTCTAATCATGTCTCAATTAAAAATTCGTATTCTAATTTTATGAACCTCTTATTTGTAAAATTTTTAAATTTGTAAATTTTAAGTTAGTTTAATAACAATCCAATTAATTTATTTTGAATGGATCGTCTTAATTGAATTTTAGAAAATTAATTGGTTCATTGAAATCGAAATTTTATTATGTTGCATTTAAATGAATGTTTATTTATAATTTAACCCGTTCGTTATTTAATCAAAAATTATAATTAGTCGTAATTTGGAAATTTGTTAATTAATTAATTATTTAAAAGTTGCGGATTATAACAGTTCTTGTGCTTAGGTACATCATTTACACTAGTTCTTGTGCTTAACAACCTCATTTGTCATTGTTCTTGCGCTTTACAACATAATTTGTCCTTTATCTTGTGCTTATGAACCTCATTTGTATTTGTTGTTGTCCATAGGAACCTCATTTGCCCATGTTTGTGTGCCTAACAACCTCAATTGGCGTTGGTCGTCAGCTTAACAACCTCTTTTGCCCTTGATATTCTGCTTATGAAGCTCATTTGCATTTGTACTTGTGCTTAGGAACCTCATTTGCCCTTGTTCGTTTCCTTAACAACTTCAATTGTCGTTGTTCATATGCTTCTTAACATGTTTTACACTTGTTCATGTGCTTAACGACCTCATTTGTCGTTGTTCTTCAGCTTTGCAACATAATTTGTCCTTGATCTTGTGGTCATGAACCTCATTTACATTTGTTTTTGTGCTTAGGAACCTCATTTTCCCTTGTTTTTGTGCTTAACAACCTCAGTTGGCGTTATCCGTGTTCTTAACAATCTCTTTTGCCCTTGATCTTGTGCTTATAAAACTCATTTGCATTTGTTATTGTGCTTAGGAACCTCATTTGCCCTTGTTTGTGTATTTAACAACCTCAATTGTCATTATTCATATGCTTCTTAACCTCTTTTGCCCTTGTTCTTGTGATTAGCAACGTCTTTTACACTTGTTATTGTGTTTAACAACCTCATTTGGCGTTGTTCGTGTGCTTAACAATTTTTTTTGCGCTTGATCTTGTGCTTATGAACCTCATTTTCCCTTGTCCGTGTGCTTAACAACCTCAATTGGCGTTGTTCGTATGCTTAACAACCTCTTTTGCCCTTGATCTTGTGCTTATGAACGTCATTTGCATTTGTTCTTGTGCTTAGGAACCTCTTTTGCCCTTGTTCTTGTGCTTAGCAACATCATTTACACTTGTTCTTGTGCTTAACAATCTCATTTATCGTTGTTCTTGCGCTTTGCAACATAATTTACCCTTGATCTTGTGCTTATGAACCTCATTTGCATTTGTTCTTGTGGTTAGGAACCACATTTGCCCTTATTTGTGTGTTTAACAACCCCAATTGGCGTTGTTGGCGAGCTTAACAACCTCTTTTGCCCTTGATCTTGTGCTTATGAACCTTATTTGCATTTGTTCTTGTGTTTAGGAACCTTAATTGCCCTTGGTCGTGTGCCTAACAACCTCAATTGTCGTTGCTCACATGCTTCTTAACCTCTTTTGCCCTAGTTCTTGTGCTTAGCAATATCGTTTACACTTGTTCTTCTGCTTAACAACCACATTTGTCATTGTTCTTGTGCTTTGCTACATAATTTGCCCAAGATCTTGTGCTTATGAACCATATTTGCATTTGTTCTTTTGCTTAGGAACCTCATTTTCTCTTTTTTGTGTGCTTAACAACATCAATTAGCATTTTTCGTATGCTTAACAACCTCTTTTGCCCTTGATATTATACTTATGAACCTCATTTGCATTTGTTCTTGTGCTTAGGAACCTCATTTACCCCTGTTCGTGTGCTTAATAACTTCAATTGTCGTTGTTCATAGGCTTCTTAACCACTTTTACCCTTGTTCTTGTGCTTAGCAACATCATTTACACTCGTTCTTGTGCTTAACAACCTCATTTGTCGTTGTTCTTCAGCTTTGCAACATAATTTGCCCTTGATCTTGTGCTTATGAACCTCATTTGCATTTGTTCTTGTACTTAGGAACCTCATTTGCCTTTGTTCGTGTGCTTAACAACCTCAATTGTCGTTGTTCATACGCTTCTTAACCTCTTTTGCCCTTGTTATTGTGCTTAGCAACATCATTTACACTTGTTCTTGTGCTTAACAATCTAATTTGTCGTTGTTCTTGCGCTTTCCAGCATAATTTACCCTTGATCTTGTGCTTATGAACCTCATTTGCATTTGTTCTTGTGGTTAGGAACCTCATTTGCTCTTATTTGTGTGTTTAACAACTCCAATTGGCGTTGTTCGCATGCTTAACAACCTCTGTTGCCCTTGATCTTGTTCTTATGAACCTTATTTGCATTTGTTCTTGTGTTTAGGAACCTTAATTGCCCTTGTTAGTGTGCCTAACAACCTCAATTGTCGTTGCTCACATGCTTCTTAACCTCTTTTGCCCTAGTTCTTGTGCTTAGCAACATCGTTTACACTTGTTCTTCTGCTTAACAACCTCATTTGTCGTTGTTCTTGTGCTTTGCTACATAATTTGCCCAAAATCTTGTGCTTATGAACCATATTTGCATTTGTTCTTCTGCTTAGGAACCTCATTTTCCCTTTTTTGTGTGCTTAACAACCTCAATTAGCATTTTTCGAGTTCTTAACAACCTCTTTTGCCCTTGATATTATTCTTATGAACCTCATTTGCATTTGTTCTTGTGCTTAGGAACCTCATTTGCCCTTGTTCGTGTGCTTAATAACTTCAATTGTCGTTGTTCATATGCTTCTTAACCTCTTTTGCCCTTGTTCTTGTGCTTAGCAACATCATTTACACTTGTTCTTGTTATTAACAAGCTCATTTATCGTTGTTCTTCAGCTTTGCAACATAATTTGCCCTTGATCTTGTGCTTATGAACCTCATTTGCATTTGTTCTTGTGCTTACGAACCTCATTTGCCCTTGTTCGTGTGATTAACTATGTCAATTGGTGTTGTTAGTGTGCTTAACAACCACATTTGCCCTAGTTTGTGTGCTTAACAACCCCAATTGGCGTTGTTTGCATGCTTAACAATCTCTTTTGCCCTTGACCTTGTGCTTATGAACCTCATTTGCCCTTGTTCATGTCCTTAACAACCTCAATTGTCGTTTTTCATATGCTTCTTAACCTCTTTTGCTCTTGTTCTTTTGCTTAGCAACATCATTTACACTTGTTCTTGTGCTTAACAACCTCATTTGTTGTTGTTCTTGCGCTTTGCAACATAATTTGCCCTTGATCTTGTGCTTGTGAACATCGTTTGCATTTGTTCTTGTGCTTAGGAGCCTCATTTTCATTTGTTTTTGTGCTTAACAACCTCATTTGTCGTTGTTCTTGCGCTTTGCAACATAATTTGCCCTTGATTTTGTGCTTATAAACCTCATTTGCATTTGTTCTTGTGCTTACGAACCTGTTTTGCCCTTGTTAGTGTGCTTAACAGCCTCAATTGGCGTTGTTCGTGTGCTTAACAACCTCTTTTGCTCTTGAGCTTTTGCTTATAAACCCTATTTGGATTTGTTTTTGTGCTTAGGAACCTCATTTGCCCTTGTTCGTGTGCTTAACAACCTCAATTGGCGTTGTTCGTGTGCTTCATAACCTCTTTTGGCCTAGATATTGTGTTTATGAACCTCATTTGCATTTGTTCTTGTGCTTAGGAACTTCATTTGCCCATGTTCGTGTGCTTAACAACCTCAATTGTCATTGTTTATATATTTCTTAACCATTTTTTCCGTTGTTCTTGAGCTTCGGAACATCATTTACACTTGTTCTTGTGCTTAACAACCTCATTTGTCTTGTGCTTAACAACCTCATTTGTCATTGTTCTTGCGCTTTACAACATAATTTGCCCTTTTGTCTTGTGCTTATGAACCTCATTTGCATTTGTTGTTGTGCTTAGGAACCTCAATTGGCATTGGTCGTAAGCTTAACAACCTCTTTTGCCTTTGATATTCTGCTTATGAACCTCATTTGCATTTGTACTTGTGCTTAGGAACCTCATTTTCCCTTGTTCGTTTGCTTAACAACTTCAATTGTCGTTGTTCATATGCTTCTTAACATGTTTTGCCCTTGTTCTTGTGCTTAGCAACATCATTTACACTTGTTCTTGTGGTTAACAACCTCATTTGTCGTTGTTCTTCAGCTTTGCAACATAATTTGCCCTTGATCTTGTGGTCATGAACCACATTTGCATTTGTTCTTGTGCTCATTTTCCCTTGTTTTTGTGCTAACCAACCTCAGTTGGCATTGTTCATGTTCTTAACAACCTCTTTCGCCCTTGATCTTGTTCTTATAAAACTCATTTGCATTTGTAATTGTGCTTAGGAACCTCATTTGCCCATGTTCGTGTATTTAACAACCTCTTTTGCCCTTGTTATTGTGATTAAAAACATCTTTTACACTTGTTATTGTGCTTAACAACCTCATTTGTCGTTGTACTTGCTCTTTGCAACATAATTTGCCCTTGATCTTGTACTTATGAACCTCATCTGCATTTGTTTTCTGCTTATGAACCTCTTTTGCCCTTGTTTGAGTACTAAACAACCTCAATTGGCGTTCTTCGTGTGCTTAACAACCTTTTTTGCGCTTGATCTTGTGCTTATGAACCTCATTTGCATTTGTTCTTGTGCTTAGAAACCTCATTTTCCCTTGTTCCTGTGCTTAACAGCCTCATTTGTCGTTGTTCTTGCTCTTGGCAACGCAATTTGCCCTTGGCAACGCAATTTGCCCTTGATCTTGTGCTTATGAACCTCATCTGCATTTGTTCTTGTGCTTAGGAACCTTTTTTGCCCTTGTTTGTGTGCTAAACAACCTCAATTGGCGTTGTTCGTGTGCTTAACAACCTTTTTTGCGCTTGATCTTGTGCTTGTGAACCTCATTTGCATTTGTTCTTGTGCTTAAAAACCTCATTTTCCCTTGTTCGTTTGCTTAACAACCTCAATTGGCGTTGATCGTATGCTTAACAACCTCTTTTGCCCTTGATCTTGTGCTTATGAACGTCATTTATATTTGTTCTGGTGCTTAGGAACATCATTTGCCCTTGTTCGTGTGTTTAACAACCTTAATTGTCATTGTTCATATGCTTCTTAACCTCTTTTGCCCTTATTCTTGTGCTTAGCAACATCATTTACACTTGTTCTTGTGTTTAACAATCTCATTTGTCGTTGTTCTTGCGCTTTGCAACATAATTTACCCTTGACCTTGTGCTTATGAACCTCATTTGCCCTTATTTGTGTGCTTAACAATCCCAATTGGTATTGTTCGTGTGCTTAACAACCTCTTTTGCCCTTCATCTTGTGCTTATGAGCCTCATTTACATTTGTTCTTGTGTTTAGGAACCTTAATTGCCCTTGTTCGTGTGCCTAACAACATCAATTGTCATTGCTCATATGCTTCTTAACCTCTTTTGCCCTAGTTCTTGTACTTAGCAACATCATTTACACTTGTTCTTGTGCTTAACAACCTCATTTGTCGTTGTTCTTGCGCTTTGCTACATAATTTTCCCTAGATCTTGTGCTCATGAACCTTATTGCATTTGTTCTTCAGCTTAGGAACCTCATTTTCCCATGTTTGTGTGCATAACAACCTCAATTAGCACCGTTCGTGTCCTTAACAACCTCTTTTGCCCTTGATATTATGCTTATGAACCTCATTTGCATTTGTTCTTGTGCTTAGGAACCTCATTTGCCCTTGTTCGTGGGCTACAACTTCAATTATCGTTGTTCATATGCTTCTTAAACTCTTTTGCTCTTGTTCTTGTACTTAGCAACATCATTTACACTTGTTCTAGTGCTTAACAATCTCATTTGTAATTCTTCTTGCGCTATGCAACATAATTTGCCTTTGATCTTGTGCTTATGAACCTCATTTGCATTTGTTCTTGTGCCTAGGAACCCCATTTGCCCTTGTTCTTGTGCTTAACTACCTCAATTGGCGTTGTTCGTGTGCTTAACAACTACATTTGCCCTAGTTTCTATGGTTAACAAACCCAATTGGCGTTGTTTGTTTGCTTAACAACCTCTTTTGCCCTTGACCTTGTGCTTATGAACCTCATTTGCCCTTGTTCGTGTGCTTAACAACCTCAATTGTCGTTGTTCATATGCTTCTTGACCTCTTTTGCTCTTGTTCTTGTGCTTAGCAACATCATTTACACTTGTTCTTGTGCTCAAAAACCTCATTTGTCGTTGTTCTTGCGCTTTGCAACATAATTTGCCCTTGATCTTGTGCTTAGAAGTCTCATTTTCCTTTGTTTTTGTGCTTAACAACCTCAATTGGCGTTGTTAGTGTGCTTAACAACCTCTTTTGCCCTTGATCTTGTGCTTTATGAAACTCATTTGTATTTGTATTGTGCTTAGGAACCTAATTTGCCCTTGTTTGTTTGGTTAAATACTTCAATTGTCGTTGTTCGTATGAATCTTAACCTATTTTGGCCTTGCTCTTGTGCTTAGCAACATCATTTACACTTGTTATTGTGCTTAACAACCTCATCTGTGGTTGTTCTTGCGCTTTGCAAGATAATTTTCCCTTGATCTTGTGCTTAGGGACCTCATCTGCATTTGTTCTTGTGGTTAGGAACCTCTTTTGCCCTTGTTTGTGTGCTCAACAACCTCAATTGGCGTTATTCTTGTGCTTCTTAACCTCTATTGTCGTTGTTCTTATGATTAGCAACATCATTTACACTTGTTCTTGCGCTTAACAACCCCATTTGTCATTCTTCTTGCCCTTTGCAACATAATTTGCCCTTGATCTTGTTCTTATGAACCTCATCTTCATTTGTTCTTGTGCTTAGGAACCTCTTTTGCCTTTGTTTTTGAGCTTAAGAACCTCAATTGAAGTTGTTTGTATGCTTAACAACCTTTTTTCCCTTGATTTTTTGCTTATGAAAATCATGTGCTTAGGAACATCATTTGCCCTTGTTCGTGTACTTAACTACCTCAATTGGCGTTGTTCGAGTGCTTAACAACCCCTTTTGGTCTTGGTCTTGTGCTTATGAACATCATTTGCATTTGTTCTTGTGCTTAGGAACCTCAATTACCCTTGTTCGTTTTCTTAAAACTTCAATTGTCGTTGTTCATATGCTTCTTAACCTGTTTTGCTCTTGTTCTTGGGCATTGCAACATCATTTGCACTTGTTCTTGTGCTTAACAACCTCGTTTGTCGTTGTCATTACGCTTTGCAACATAATTTGCCCCTAATCTTGTGCTTATGAACCTGATCTGCATTTGTTCTTATGCTTATGACTCTTTTGCCCATGTTTGTGTGCTTAACAACCTCTTTTGCCCTTGATTTTGTGTTTATGAACCTCATTTGATTTTGTTCTTGTGCTTAGGAACCTCATTTTCCCTTTTTCGTGTACTTAACTAACTCAATTGGCGTTCTTCGTGTCCTTAACCACCTCTTTTGGCGTTGATATTGTGCTTATTAACATCATTTGCATTTGTTCTTGTGCTTAGAAACCTCATTTGCCCTTGTTTGTTTTCTTAACAACTTCAATTGTCGTTGTTCATATGCATCTTAACCTGTTTTGCTCTTGTTCTTGTGCTTAGCAACATCATTTATACTTGTTCTTGTCCTTAACAACCTCATTTGTTGTTGTTCTTGCGCTTTGCAACATAATTTGCCCTTTATCTTGTGCTTATGAACCTCATTTGCATTGGTTATTGTGCTTATGAACCTCATTTGCCCTTGTTTGCGTGCTTAACAACCTCAATTGGCGTTGTTCGTGTGCTTAACAACCTCTTTTGACCTTGATCTGTTGCTTATGAACCTTATTTGCATTTGTTCTTCTGCTTAGGAACTTCATTTTCCTTTGTTCGTGTGCTTAACAACCTCAATTAGCGTTGTTCGTGTGCTGAATAACCTCTTTTGGCCTTGATCTTGTGCCTATGAACCTCATTTGCATTTGTTCTTGTGCTTAGGAACATCATTTGCCCATGTTCGTGTGCTAAACAACCTCAATTGTCGTTGTTTATATACTTCTTAACCTCTTTTGCCCTTATTCTTGTGCTTAGGAACATCATTTACACTTGTTCTTGTCCTTAACATCCTCATTTATTGTTGTTCTTGCGCTTTGCAACATAATTTGCCCTTTATCTTGTGCTTATGAACCTCATTTGCATTGGTTATTGTGCTTATGAACCTCATTTGCCCTTGTTTGCGTGCTTAACAACCACAATTGGCGTTGTTCGTATGCTTAACAACCTCCGTTGCCCCTGTTTGTTTGGTTAACAACTTCAATTGTCATTGTTCATATGCTTCTTAACCTATTTTGCCCTTGTTCTTGTGCTTGGCAACATCATTTACACTTGTTCTTGTGCTTAACAACCTCATTTGTTGTTGTTGTGCTTAGGAACCTCATTTTCCCTTGTTTTAGTGCTTAACAACCTCAATTGTCGTTGTTCGAGTGCTTAACAACATTTTTCGCCCTTGATCTTCTGCTTAAGAATCTCATTTGCTTTTGTTCTTGTGCTTAGGAACCTCCTTTGCCCTTGTTCGTGTACTTAACTACCTCAAATAGCGTTGTTTGTGTACTTAACCTCTTTTGGCCTTGATCTTGTGCTTATGAATCTCATTTGCATTTGTTCTTGTGCTTAGGAATCTCATTTGCCCTTTTTCGTGTGCTTAACAACCTCAATTGTCGTTGTTCATATGCTTCTCTTTTGCTCTTGTTCTTGTGTTTAGCAACATCATTTACACTTGTTCTTGTGCTTTTAACATCTCATTTGTCGTTGTTCTTGCGCTTTGCAACATAATTTACCCTTGATCTTGTGCTTATGAATCTCATTTGCATTTATTCTTGTGCTTAGGAACCTCATTTGCCCTTGTTTGTGTGCTTAACAACATCAAATGGCGTTGTTCGTGTGCTTAACAACCTCTTTTACCGTTGATCTTGTGCTTATGAACCTTATTTACATTTGTTATTGTGCTTACGAACCTCATTTGCCCTTGTTCGTGTGCTTGACAACCTCAATTGTCGATGTTCATATGCTTGTTGACCTCTTTTGCTCTTGTTCTTGTGCTTAGCAACATCATTTACACTTGTGTTTGTGCTTAACAACCTAATTTGTCATTGTTCTTGCGCTTTGCAACATAATTTGCCCTTGATCTTGTACTTATGAACCTCATTTGCATTTGTTCTTGTGCTTAGGAACCTCATTTTGTTTTTGTGCCTAGAAACCTCATTTGCCCATACTAGTGCTTAAAAATCTCATTTGTTATTGTTCTTGTTATTATCAATATCATTTGAATTAGTTGTTGTGCTTAACAACCTCGTTTGTCATTGTTCTTATGCTTAGCAACCTCATGGTTGTTGTTCTTGTGCTTATCAAACTCGTTTGCGCTTGTTCTTGTGCTTAGCAAGCACATTTGCCGATGTTCTTGTGCAAAGAAAGCTCATTTGCAATTGTTGTTGTGCTTGGCAACCTCATTTGTGAGTATTCTCGTACTTAACAACCTTATTTGTCCTTATTCCTTTTCTTGGGAACCTCATTTTTCTTTGTTCTTGCTCTTATTCTAGTGCTTAGCGACATCATTTGCATTTCTTCTTGTGTTTATCTATCTTGTTTGCCCATGTTCTTGTGCAAAAAAAGCTCATTTGCCCTTGTTGTTCCTCATTTGCGGTTGTTCTTGTACTTAACAACCTCATTTTCCTTGTTCTTATGCTTAGAACCCTCATTTGTCTTTGTTCTTGTTCCAAGCAACTTCATTTTTAGTTGTTTTTTGTGCTTAGCAATATCACTTGCATTTGTTGTTGAGGCTTAACAACCTCATTTTCCCTTGTTTTTGGGTTTAAGAACCTCATTTGGTCTTATTTTTATTCTTAGCAACATCATTTGTCATTGTTCTTGTACTTAGCAACTGAATTTGTCATTGTTCTTGTGATTAGCAACATAATTTGTATCAGTTCTTCTGCTTAACAATCTCAATTGTCGTTTTTCATATTCTTATCAACCTCTTTTGCCCTTGTTCTTGTTTCAGCAACATTATTTGCATTTGTTATTATGCTTATTAACCACTTTTGCCATTGTTCTTGTTCTTAGCAACATCACTTGCATTTGATCTTGTGCTTAGAAACGTCATTGGCCTTTGCTCTTCTACTTAGCAACCTCATTTGCTCTTATTCTAGTGATTAGCAACATCATTTGCATTTGTTCTTGTGCTTATCAACCTTGTTATCCCATGTTCTTGTGATTAATAAGCGCATTTGGCAATGTTCTTGTGCAAAGAAAGCTCATTTGCCCTTGTTGTTATGCTTAAAAACCTCATTTGTGGTTGTTCTTGTACTTAACAACCTCATTTGCCTTGTTCTTGTGCTTTGAACCCTCATTTGTCTTTGTTCTTGTTCCAAGCAACTTCATTTTTAGTTTTTTTTTGTGCTTAGCAATATCATTTGCATTTGTTCTTGGGCTTAACAACCTCATTTACCCTTGTTCTTATGCATAGAAACCTTATTAGGCCTCATTTTTGTGCTTAGCAACCTCATGTGCTTAGCCACCTCATTTACCCTTGTTTTTGTGCTTAGCAACCTCATTTGCACTTGTTCTTGTGATTAACAACATCGTTTGCTTTAGTTCTTGTGCTTAACATCCTCATTTTTCATTGTTTTTATGGTTGGAAATCTCATTTTTTGTTATTCTTGGGCTTATCAACCACTTTTGTCCTTGTTATTGTGCTTAGCAAGCGCATTTGCTAATAATGTTCTTGTTGAAAGAAAGCTCATTTTCCATTTTTCTTGTGCTAAGTAATCTCATTTGTCTTGTGTTAGGAACCTCATTTGGCGTTATTTTTGTGATTAGCAATCTCATTTGTCATTGTGATTGTAATTAGCAACATTATTTGCATAGTTCATGTGCTTAGCAACTTCCTTTGCCCTTATTCTTGTGCTTAGCAACATAATTTTTTCTTGTTCTTGTGCTTAGAAAATTCATTTGCATTAGTCTTATGCTTAACATCCTCATTTGTCATTGTTTTTTTTCTTAGCAACCTCATTTTGTGTTGTTCTTGTGCTTATCAACCACTTTTGTCCTTGTTCTTATGCTTAGCAAACACATTTGCCAATGTTCTTGTGCAAAGAAAGCACATTTGTCATTTTTCTTGTGCTTACCAACATCATTTGCCCCATGATCTTATGCTTGTCAACATCATTTGCATTTCTCTTTGTGCTTAGGAACCTCATTTACCCTTGTCCTAGTGCTTCTTTTTGTGCTTAGGGACCTCATTTGTATTTGTTTTTCTGCCTAGAAACCTCATTTGCCCGTACTAGTGCTTAAAAACCTCATTTGTAGTGCTTAAAAACCTTACTTATCATTATTTTTGTTATTATCAACATCATTTGAATTAGTTGTTGTGCTTAACAATCTCGTTTGTCATTGTTTTTATGCTTAGCAACCTTATGGTTATTATTATTGTGCTTATCAAACTCATTTGCGCTTGTTTTTGTACTTAGCAAGCACATTTGCTGAGGTTCTTGTGCAAAGAAAGCTCAATTGCCCTTGTTGTTGTGCTTAGCAACCTCATTTGTAGTTGTTCTCGCACTTAACAACATCATTTGTCCTTGTTCCTTTTCTTAGGAACCTTATTTGTCTTTGTTCTTGCTCTTGGCAACTTTATTTCTAGTTGTTTTTTGTACTTAGCAATTTCACTTGCATTTATTCTTGGACTTAACAACCCCATTTGCCCTTGTTTTTGGGTTTAGGAACCTCATTTGGCCTTATTTTTATGCTTAACAACCTCATTTGTTATTGTTCTTGTAATTAGCAATATCATTTGCTTTAGTTCATGTGCTTAGCCACCTCTTATGCCCTTATTCTTGTGCTTAGCAACTGAATTTGTCATTGTTCTTGTAGTTAGCAACATAATTTGTATTTGTTCTTCTGCTTAACAACCTCAATTGTCGTTTTTCATATGCTTATCAACCTCTTTTGCCCTTGTTATTGTTTCAGCAACATCACTTGCATTTGATCTTGTCCTAGAAACGTCATTGGCCCTTGCTCTTCTACTTAGCAACCTCATTTGCTCTTATTCTAGTGCTTGGCGACATCATTTGCATTTCTTCTTGTGCTTATCTATCTTGTTTGCCCATTTTCTTGTGATTAGCAAGCGCATTTGACAATGTTCTTGTGCAAAGAAAGCTCATTGGCCCTTGTTGTTGCGCTTAAAAACCTCATTTGTGGTTGTTCTTGTACTTAACAACCTCATTTGCCTTGTTCTTATGCTTAAAACCCGTCTTTGTTCTTGTTCCAAGCAACTTCATTTTTAGTTGTTTTTGTGCTTAGCAATATCATTTGCCATTTTCTTGTGTTTAGAAACCTCATTTGGCCTTATTTTTGTGCTTAGCAACCTCATTTGTATTAGTTCACGTGCTTAGCCACCTCATTTACCCTTGTTCTTGTGCTTAGCAACCTCATTTGCCCTTGTTCTAGTTATTAACAACATCGTTTGCATTAGTTCTTGTGCTTAACATCCTCATTTTTTGTTATTCTTAGGCTTATCAACCACTTTTGTCCTTGTTATTATGCTGTCTTGTGTTAGGAACCTCATTTGGCGTTATTCTTGTGATTAGCAACCTCATTTGTCATTGTGATTGTGATTAGCAACATCATTTGCATAGTTCATGTGGTTAGCAACTTCCTTTGCCCTTGTTCTTGTGCTTAGCAATCTAGTTTTTCTTTGTTCTTGTGCTTAGAAACTTCATTTGCATTAGTCTTGTGCTTAACATCCTCATTTGTCTTGAAAAGAATCTATTCTCTTTTTTGACAGGATTGAAGAGCAGAGAGACTTAATTCCAATTGAATTCAGAGCCAGGTTGCAGTTAAAAGAAGAGGCATTCCAGCTAGCAAACAATATAGAGGAACGCTGGCGCCAGAGATCCAGATGTCAGTGGTTACAGCAATGGGATAAAAATTCCAGATTTTTTCATCTATTTGCATCCTCAAGACTCAACAGGAATAGGATCCAGACCTTGACTCATGAGGGCAACCAAATTGCGGACCAGAACCAAATCAAACGGATCTTTCTGACCCAATTGCGATCCTTATTGGGTACATTTGACCCGGTAAGAACATTCAATCCACTGGCACTATACACCCTCAGATCAGACCTGTTGTCTCTGGCAGAACCGTTCACAACAGAGGAGGTCCGAATGGCAGTACAGAACCTGGCAGGGAACAAGGCTTCCGGGCCGAATGGTATTCCTAATGAATTCTTAAAATCTTATTGGGATGAACTCAAGGAGGAGTTAATGCTGATAATGGAGGGCTTCTACCACAACCTACTTAACTTGGAGAACATTAATAGAGCTAGCGTGGTTATGGTTCCAAAAAATGAGGCTCCCAACACAATGAATGAATTCATACCTATTAGTGTCATAAACGTCATTCCCAAGCTAATTTCAAAGGTTTTAGCTAATAGGCTCCGAAACAGATTGCGGATCTCATTTCACCGAGACAAACCGCTTTTATTAAAGGGCGCCAAATTACGGAGAATTTTGTGGCAACTCGAGAGGTCTTGCAACACATCTCAAAGACAAAATTCCCGGCCGTATTCATAAAGATAGACTTCACTAAAGCGTTCGACTCGATCGAGTGGGAATTTCTATTCCAAATCTTGAAAGTAAGAGGGTTTCCGCATAGGTGGATTGAGTGGATGAAAACCCTTCTAGCCACTGCCACTTCATGTGTGGTCATTAATGGAGAAGCTTCTGAATTTTTCACACACAAGCGGGGATTGAGGCAAGGAGATCCTCTATCTCTGATGCTCTTCAACTTAGCGGTCGATGTGTTCCAACAAATGATCGCAGCCGTTAACCAAACATTGTCCTCCGGAATCACCTGAAAGATTAGAGAATCCCTGATAGCATACCAATATGCCGATGACACGGCAGTGATAGCTTCTTGCCAATGTCACAGCCTTGATATCGCTCAAGATGGTAATCAGAATTTTTGCATCAATTTCCGGCCTCAGGGTCAACTACACCAAAAGCACATTTATTCCTCTTAACGTACCAGAGGAGGATTTAGCTTGGGTCCGAGCGGTATTGGGATGCACCCGAACTCAATTCCCTGTACAGTACCTGGGTTTGCCTTTAACAGTGCTTAGACAAAAAAAAGAACAGTTCATGCCACTAGTAGAGTGAGTAGAAAGGAAGTTGGCGGGGTGGAAAGGAAAGTTTGTATCACGAGGGGGGAGACTTCAATTGGTTCAATCGGTATTATCATCGATACCTATATACCATTTGATGTGCTTCAGAGTGCCACGTGGGTGTTGAGGCGCATAGACCAAGTAAGGCGCCAGTTCTTATAGGGGGTAAAGCGGAGGAAAACAAGAAAGGAATTTCCCTCAACAAAGGTATGGGCTTGTCCAACCTAAACATAGTCAACATCTCGCTTCTATTACGGTGGTGGTGGAAGCTGTACCGCGAACCTTCCTGCCTCTGGTCGGTGACTGTCATAATACTCAGAAAGAAAGGAACAGTCACCTCCGGTCTGAAATTCTGGCTGGCTAACGGTTCTTTCTTCTGGTATCAGTTGCGAAAACTGAGAGCAATGTTTACATGGTCCAAAGCTTGGGAGATTGGTGAAGGAAAGACAATTTCCTACTGGTTGAACGTGTGGCAGAGAACCCCGAGAATTCAAGAGCTTGGTAGGATCACGGCACATAGCAACATATCTCTTGCAGATGCCGTTCACAGGTTGTCCCAGGTAGACCCTACAAGGGTCTCACCCATCAACTGCTCATTCGGCACTGGGCCTGATACCATATTATGGAGATGGGAGAATACGGGCGTCTACTCTGCAAAATCGATTTACCAGTGCTTAATTGGAGGCGGGATGATCAGGTGGCAATTCAACTTTATTTGGACAATCAAAATTCCACCTACTGTCAAACTTTTTGCTTATTTCATGTTACAGGATAAACTACTGACAAGACAGGTCCTATTAAGAAGAGGGATGGATTTTGGGAATCAATGCCCCCTGTGTGAGAATTGCCCATCTGAGTCACTGGTACACCTTCTGTTCCTCTGTCCTACAGCGGTGGCAATATGGTTCCATACCAAACAATTCTTAGGATCATCAATTCTAAAAATTGGAACACGAGTGCAGGAAGTGTGGAATGGATCTTGGGAAATGGTAAAGTCTGAAGGGAAAATGTCTAAGAGGGAATGGGCGGTCAAGATTCCTATGTGTATCCTGGCACATTTGGAAGGTCAGGAATGCTATCATATTCAGAAATGAGAGAAAGCTGGCGCTCCATATTGCTACCATGGCGGTATAAGAAATGGGCCTGTGGTTCAAGTTTTGTTAGAAATGCGTTGTTTATTGTACTTACAATTACAATTTTTTTGTGTTAGATATTTGATGTTTGTGGATTGATGGTGGATCCACCACCATGTTGTAACCTATAAACTCTATATTAATACATCTGACAGCTGCTGTCAGTTTTTCAAAAAAAAAACATCCTCGTTTGTCATTGTTGTTTTGCTTAGCAACCTCAGTTTTTGTTGTTCTTGTGCTTATCAACCACTTTTGTCCTTGTTCTTGTGCTTAACAAACACATTTGTCAATGTTCTTGTGCAAAAAAAACACATCTGCCATTTTTCTTGTGCTTATCAACATCATTTGCATTTCTTTTTGTGCTTAGGAATCTCATTTACCCTTGTCCTAGTAGTGCTTCTTTTTGTGCTTAGGAACCTCACAATCTTATTTGTCGTTGTTCTTGTGCTTCTCAACCACTTTTTCCAGTGCTATTGTGCTTAGCAAGCGTATTTGTCATTGTTCTTGTGGAAAGAAAGCCCATTTGCCATTTTTTTTTATGCTTAGCAATCTCATTTATGGTTGTTATTGTGCTTAGCAACATCATTTGTCATTGATCTTGTGTTTATCAACCTCATTTGCAATTGTTCTTGTACTTAGGAACCTCATTTGCCCTTGTTCTTGTGCTTAGCAAACTTGTTTGCACTTGTTCTTATGCTTAGCAAGCGCATTTGCCAATGTTATTGTGCAAAGAAATCTCATTTGCTCTTGTTGTTATGCTTAGCAACCTCATTTGTGGTTGTTCTTGTACCTAGCAATCTCATTTGCCCTTTTTCTTTTGCTTATACCTCATTTGTCTTTGTTCTTGTTTATAGCAAGTTCATTTCTAGTTGTTTTTGTGCTTAACAATATCATTTACATTTGTTCTTGGACTTAACAACCCCATTTGCCCTTGATCTTGTGCTTAGGAATCTCATTTGGCCTTAGTTTTGTACTTAGCAACCTCATTTGCCATTGTTCTTGTGATTAGCAATATCATTTGCATGAGTTCATGTGCTTAGCCACCTCATTTTTCCTTGTTCTTGTGCTTAGCAACATAATTTTCTCTTGTTTTTGTGATTAGCAACATCATTTGCATTAGTTCTTGTGCTTAACAATCTTATTTGTCATTGTTTTTATACTTCACAATCTCTTTTGTTATTGTTCTTGTGCTTATCAACCACTTTTGTCATTGTTATTGTGCATTTGTCATTCTTCTTATGCAAAGAAAGCTCATTTGCCCTTTTTCTTGTGCTTAACAATCTCATTTACAGTTGTTCTTGTGCTTAGCAACATCATTTGTTGTTGATCTTGTGCTTATCAACCTCATTTGCATTTGTTCTTCTATTTATGAACCTCATTTGCCCTTGTTCTTGTGCTTAGCAACCTCATTTGTCCTTGTTCTTGTGCTTAGCAACCTCATTTGCCCTTGATCTTGTGCTTATCAACCTCATTTGCATTTGTTCTTGTGCTAAACAACCTCAATTACCGTTGTTCATATGCTTATTAACCTCTTTTGCCCTTGTGCTTGTTTTAGCAACGTCATTTGCATTTGTTCTTATGTTTATCAATTTCTTTTTCCATTGTTCTTGTTTTTAGCAACATCATTTGCATTTGTTCTTGTGCTTAGAAATATCATTTGCCCTTGTTCCTATGGTTACCAACCTCATTTGCCGTTATTCTTGTACTTAGCAACATCATTTGCATTTGTACTTATGCTTAGCAATATCATTTGCATTTGTTCTTGTTTTAAGTAACCTCATTTGCCTTTTTTCTTGTGATGAGGAATCTCATTTTTCTTTGTTCTTGTGCTTAGCAACTCATTTGTCGTTATTCATTTGCTTATCAACCAATTTTGCCCTTGTTCTTGTGTTTAGCAACTTTATTTATTGTTATTCATATGCTTATCAACCCCTTTTGACCATGTTCTTGTGATTAGCAGCCACATTTGCCCTTGTTCTTGTGATTAGCGACATCATTTGCATTTGTTCTCGTGTTTAGCACATCATTTGCATTTGTTCTTATGTTTAGAACATCATTTGTATTTGTTCTTAGGAACCGGATTTGTCTTTGTTGTTGTACTTAGCAACCTCATGTGTCATTGTTCTTGTGCTGACCATCCGCATTTGTATTAGTTCATGTATTTAGTAACCTCGTTTGCAATTGTTTTTGTAGTTAGCAACATCATTGCTGTTTGATTTTCTGTTTAACAACTTTCTTTTCCCTTGTTCTAGTGATTGGCGACCTTATTTTTCGTTGTTAATGTACTTAGTAACCTCGTTTACCCTTGTTCTACTGCTTAGCAACCTCATTTGCCCTTGTCTTGTGTTAGGAGTCTCATTTGGCATTATTCTTGTGTTAGGAGTCTCATTTGGCATTATTCTTGTGATTAGCAGCCTCATTTGTCATTGTGATTGTGATTAGAACATCATTTGCACAGTTCATGTGCTTAGCAACTTCCTTTGTCATTGTTATTGTGCTTAGCAACCTAATTTTCCCTTGTTCTTGTGTTTAGCAACATCATTTGCATCAGTTCTTGTGCTTAACATCCTCATTTGTCATTGATTTTTTGCTTAGCAACCTTTTTTTTTTTGTTCTTATGCTTATCAACCTCTTTTGGCATTGTTCTTGTGCTTAGCAAACACATTTTCCAATATTCTTGTGCAAAGAAAGCTCATCTGCGTTTTTTCTTGTGCTTACCATCCTCATTAACGGTTGTTCTTGTGCTTTTAACAACATCATTTGCCCTTATTCTTGTACTTATCAATCTCATTTGCTCTTGTTCTAGTGGTTAAAAACCTTATTTGTCATTATTCTTGTTATTATCAACATCATTTGAATTAGTTGTTGTGCTTAACAACCTCGTTTGTCATTGTTCTTATGCTTAACAACCTCATTTGTTATTGTTCTTGTGCTTATCAAACTCGTTTCCGCTTGTTCGTGTGCTTAGTAAGCACAATTGCCAATTTTCTTATGCAAAGAAAGCTCATTTGCCCAGGGGCGGAACTAGAAAATCATAATAAGGGGTGTTAAAATTTAAAAGCAAAATATGTTGGTGGTGGAAATTGAACCCAAGTTCTCCACAACCATAAGATAAGCTCTAACCAGTAGACCGCAAGTAAACATGTGATATTTTATGAGGGGGGGCTAGACTATATAAATTTTTTCAAAATAATAACTTTTAATTAAGGGAGAATTGGTTATTTGCCACTCCAAAACTTTAAATTTTGAAAAATGTCACTCCAAAACTAAAGTTCATCATAATGCCACAACAAATCTAGTTTATTTTTAATTTTTCCCCAAATACACAATTAGTCCTGTTTAAAAATAAAAAAATAATGACTAAAATACCCTTATGAAAAAACATAACTCTATGCTCTCTCCACTCTTAACCCATGTCTCAAGTCAATCCCTTCTCCAGCCACCACAACCAACCACTGGAGCTTCGATCAAATGCAATCCCATTTCTACCACCACTCTTTGCATGTACGCAATGACAACGACAGCGTTTGACGAAGGTTTCAACCGTGCATCGGCAGTGAAGCACTTAGACGAGTCCAGAACCGGCGTCAAGGGCCTCGTCGATGCTGGCGTTACCGATCCTGTGATCATATTCATATGGATACATGATCAGATGAAAAACTAAGAGATTAAGTCAAAACAGATTGCCTTATAACTTATAGGCACAGCTAAAATAACAGAGGATAATTTTCAACGATCTAAGCATGCAATCTGTTTCGATCAAATTGAAAACTTCAAATTGTGATTTTGATCGGATGGCTATCAGTCCTCTACTTTGTATTATCTCATTCATAGATAGTCCCTCTTGATCAGACCTTGTGCACAATTGAATTTGTATCATAAGACATTCGCTTAAAATTTTACACCACAAAAGCAATTGCAACATTCCCAAAACAAAATTTATTTTATATGAATTATTGAGAGCTTGAACAACAACAATGGAGCCCCAAAATCTAGAGAAGTAAAATTCTCGCCAATTCAGCTTCAATATGCCCAAAACTAACACCAACAGATCAATTGGGGAAAACAAACAAAAGGAAAAGAAATTCAAAATCATGATTCATGAACCAGCGAGAGAAGCACCAAAAATTTGTAGCAGAATTTGCTGATTTGTGTCACACATCTAAAAATCCAGTTTTCTACAAGCTAGTGTTGCGAACATAGCACAAATCCCGTCCCTTGAGCGTCCTTCCTGCCCCTTCCAAAATCGAAAAACTGGAGATAAAGGTGAGGGTCTTGTGATTGATTGAACGCCTTGCGAGATGGAGTTGAGGGTCTTGCGAAGGGAACAACCACTGGAGGTGTGATTGGAGTAGAGAGCACAGAGTTATGTTTTTTTCATAAGAGTATTTTAGTCATTAATTTTTTTTTAATTTTTTTAAATAGGACTAATTGTGTATTTGGGGCAAAATTAAAAATAAACTAGGTTTGGAGTGGCATTATGATGAACTTTAGTTTTTGAGTGGTATTTTTCAAATTTGAAAGTTTTGGAGTGACAAATAATCAATTTTTCCTTCAATTAAATTTCAGTATATATAACTATAATTTTAAATTTCATAGGGTAGCTTAGCACTCATACGAGTGAATGTAAATTCGCCATTGCATTTGCCCTTATTGTTTTGCTTAGCAACCTCATTTGTGGTTGTTCTTATACTTAACAATCTTATTTGCCCTTATTCTTTTGCTTAGGAACCTCATTTGTCTTTGTTTTTGTTCGTAGCAACTTCAATTCTAGTTGTTTTTGGCTTAGCAATATCATTTACACTTGTTCTTATGCTTATCAACCTCATTTGCCCTTGTTATTGTGCTTAGCAAGCGCATTTATCAATGTTCTTGTGCAAATAAAGTTCATTTGTCTTTTTTCTTGTGCTTACCATCCTCATTAACGGTAGTTCTTGTGCTTAGCAATATCATTTGCCCTTGATTTTGTATTTATCAACCTCTTTTGCATTTGTTCTTGTGCTTAGAAATCTCATTTGCCCTTGTACATGTGCTTAAAAACCTCATTTGTCAATGTTTTTGTTTATATCAACATCATTTGAATTTGTTGTTGTGCTTAACAATCTCGTTCCTCATTGTTTTTCTGCTTAGCAACCTCGTTGTTGTCCTTCAGTTTATCAAACTCGCTTGTGCTTAGCAAGCGCATTTGCCAATATTCTTGTGCAAAGAAATCTTATTTGCTCTTGTTGTTGTACTTAACAACCTCATTTGTAGTTGTTCTTGTACTTAAAAATCTCATTTTCTCTTGTTCTTTTGCTTATGAACCTCATTTGGCCTTATTTTTGTGGTTAACAACCTCATTTGTCATTATTCTTGTGATTAGCAATATCATTTGCATTAGTTCATGTGCTTAGCCACCTCATTTGCCATTGCTCTTGTGCTTAGCAACTTAATTTGCCTTTGTTCTTGTGATTAGCAACATCATTTGCATTAGTTCTTGTGCTGAACAACATCATTTGTCATTGCTTTTATGCTTCACAATCTCAATTGTTGTTGTTCTTGTACTTATCAACAATTTTTGTCATTGTTATTGTGGTTAGCAAGTGCATTTGTCATTCTTCTTGCATTTGCCCTTTTTTTTGTGCTTAGCAAACTCATTTACAGTTGTTCTTATACTTAGCTACATCATTTACCGTTGATCTTGTGTTTATCAACCACATTTGCAATTGTTCTTGTGCATAGGAACCTCATTTGCCCTTGTTTTTGTGCTTAGCAACCTCATTTGCTCTTGATCTTGTGCTTATCAACCTCATTTGCATTTGTTCTTGTACTTAGAAAACTCATTTGTTATTGTTATTATTCTTGTGCTTAATAACCTCAATTGTCGTTGTTCTTATACTTATTAACTTCTTTTGTTCTTGTGCTTGGTAACATCATTTGTCATTGATCTAGTGCTTATCAATCTCATTTGCATTTGTTATTGTACTTAAAAACCTCATTTGTTCTTGTTTTTGTACTTAGCAAGCTCATTTGCCCTTGATCTTGTACTTAGCAACATCATTTGCATTTGTTTTTATTTTTATCAACCTCTTTTTGTCATTGTTCTTGTTCTTAGCAAACATTATTTATATTTAATCTTGTTCTTATTAGCAAACATTATTTATATTTAATCTTGTTATTGTGCTTATCAATCTTGTTTGTCTTTGTTCTTGTAATTAGCATGCGTATTTGCTAATATTCTTGTGAAGAAAAAATCTCATGTTCAATTCATTTTAAGATCCATGATCCATACACTCTGCTTTAATATTCTTGTGTACACAATACCTTTAAGACTGGACTATTGGATTCACTTTAAAATCCATACACACTGCTTTAATACTCGTGTACACCGACCTTAAAATGAATCGTACAATCGTGAAAACCATTGGTCCCGGAACCCATTGGACTAACTTTTGGATCCGACAGGCATGGATCCTACTCCGTTCTCCGAGATTAGAAGCGGTGAGAGACATGAGGCTTGAAATATGTAAATAAAGACCCATGCAAAATCATGAACTCACACAGCCAATTTCTTGCCAATTTCACGGGTTTTTTTCCTCCTAATATTAGCCCAGGGGCAGACCAAATTCAATGCAATGGCCGAAACCGTCCGCCCAATTTGAATTAAAATTGGGTTGCACTTAAACCGCACAAAACCAAAGTTGTATGTGCAAATCTTGATAAACATCAGATAGCTCGAACAGCCCGGATTCCGAAAAAAAAAATTAATAAAGAACCTTAAAGTCCCGCAGCAGAAAATAAGTGGCATGCACATCTCAGAAAGAAATAACATGATGACCAGCTTCAATTAACATAAACACCTAAAACCAAATGGGCACATGACAGTAAAGGATCCTACAAACAGTAAAGGATCCTATAAACTTGCTGAATTGAAAGATCACAAACAAAATGAGTGCAGTCCAGTAGTTCAATTCTAATAGAAGCCCCACATAATACCAAGTCCAGTTATTATCTTAAAACCATAAAGAAAGAAGTACATATCCCCCATCCATTCCATTGCTCAGAATATGCCAGATAGCAGATTTGCAGCGCTGGAAAGGGCCGCACCAGTGATCACTGCTTGAACAATCTGCTCGTGAGATGCACGCTCCGACGTCAGAGCGACCGCCACACCAGTGACAGCACCAGCCAGAGCACTGTTCTTCTGTTTCAATTAAGATGCACCAAATAATATGAACCAACATTTCAATTTTCTTCTGTTAAAATGTTAAAATGTTAAAATGTAAGGTATATGATTTTTACCCAATCATGTGTTCCTCGAACCTCTGTGAGACCGTATGTCAAACCCGAGTACATTCCAGCTGCTAGACCTACAAAGTTTTCTCAATGTGTGTGTTAATTAGTTCAACATAACTTATAGAAGTACTTTTTCAAATAAGTATTCAACACCAATACTATACATACCCCATTGAAGAGACTCTTTCCCAACATCCTTCACCTAGAAAAAGAAAATTCAAAACCAGAACATCTGTTAACAAATGCAGGAATATTGGAGGATAATTTTGTCCAAAATTGTGATTCCTTATCAGGATTTCACATCCTAAATTTTACTTTTTACTAACATCTCAAGAAAAAAAATAGTAACAATTGGTTTTTGTGACCCGACTTACCATCACCTCCATAGTTTTCTTGCCATAATCCCCTGAAATTGCAACAATAATAATACTGTCAAATTATTTAATCAAATAAAATCAGAAAAGGCTTCCACCAAAATAGTCATCATAGGTGAATTTACTTCATATTAATTAAGACTTGAGTTTCTTATTCCTAGACCTGAGAATTTGTTCCTCTTGCTGCTACTGACTTCACCGCCAGTAGTTGTGCCATCCACTTGTTTTTGTACATGCATAATCAGCATATCAAAAATCAGTTTTTGTGCCAGTTAAATTGTGATCTAATGTTATATGTTATGAAATTGGAATTGTCCCATTATTTACAGTCCACAGCAGTGAAGTACGCCTCCCGTGACACTGCCTGGATAGCCCCAATCTACAATGATAAAATAGCCCAGAACATATAATTTAATATCAGAAAACTTGTCCCACATTTTTAAGCAAATATAAGAAGTAATTCAAATTAATTATCTTGCAATTGATATGTTTTGCTTGCAATTTAATCAGCTTCTTGAAGTTGAAGCAGTTATAATATTTGACCATTCTAGTCTACATACGAGTATTATAGGTGCATCAAATCTTTTCATACATTCAATACCAGTACTTTATTATGAAAAATTAAACAAATTTCATTTTTTACAACATTAATTAGAAGATGGTTAAGAAACTCTGCATCAAATGCACAAGAGACGGATGAACCATAAATATTCTCTGCCATAACAAAAGATATCAGAAATGTGACCCAAACTTCACTGCGGCGAAAATCACCGAGCATCACCCCTTAGTAAATATGGCAATATGGTATAAAAATAAAATTCAAAGGACCTCCTTAGTTACAAATAGTGTTTGTTATGGTCCATTTCATACATGCAAAGGCTCAATTCGATATTTTTTTTCCCTTAAACTAAATGAAAAATAAATATATGCATGCAGAGCACAGATATCATATTGTAATATATATGGAAAAAAAATTACCCCAGCAGCCTTCACAAAGCTCTCAGCCATGCGATTGAGGAGGGGATGGCCGAGGTCAAAAAGCCGCCCGTTGTCTAGCGCCTTCAGCTGATCTGTCACCCGCGTCTCTAGATCTCTGTTGCTCATTTTCTCCGCTCAATTCTTCCTTCTCTTTCGCTTTTACAAGTGTGTGATTTTATCAAGTGTATTTTTTTGTTAGGGTTGTGTTAAAGAGATGGATGGCTTTTATCTCATATATGTATCATGTGAAAAGGTACTGAAGACTGAAGAGGCCTCTAGACAAGTGAAGAACACAGAGACGTGCCACGTAGGGGTGGAGCACTGAAACGTGGCTTGACCAGGGAAGTCGGCCGTCCTGACGATATTTATATTATTACATGTGTTGTATGATTAGCGCTTGGGGCCCATTAGCATGTTTTATTAGGCCAATGGGCCTTGCTTTATCTGGTTTTTTTAACCCTTTTTGGGCTTATGGAACAAAACTTATATAACCGATTCAAAGTAATGTGATGAAAGAGAATAATGCAACCCAGTTGGAGGAGGGAGACTACTTTTGGTAGTCACTAGCTAGAGGTGGCAGTTTAACTTGAAAAATTCATTCTTAATGGTCAATACAGATATTACACGCATATGAAAACAAAAAAGAGTAAATCAGGTGAACATTCTTACTATTGAGTTCCTTAGATGCCGATAACGAGTTAAAATTTACAGGGGTAATTTTAAAAATAGAAACTCTAGCAATTTACAGCTGATGTCACAATTATATATATAACATAAACATAAGAGTGAGTCTATGTTACTATGCATATTACGGGTTGATCCGTATACGGATCAATATTTTCGTTTTTAAAATCTTAATAGACGATCCAAACTGTTCACTTTGATTCCATATGAATATCTATTTGTAGACCGAATTTAATATTTTTAAGAATTCTTTTACTATTTTTTAAGATAGGTAGAAAATCAGTTAAAATGAAACTTCTGGACCATTCAAAAACAGTGATTTTCTAGCTATCTTAAAAAATAGTAAAAAAAATTCTAAAAAATATAAAATTTAGTCTTCAAGTACATATTCACATGAAAATCATTTTAAACGGTTTGAATCGACCGTTAGAATTTCGAAAATAAAAATATTGATCCGTATTATGGACTAAATCATGATATGTATAGTATCATAGACTCACTCTAAACATAAACACATACTTCTTTTTTTTCAATGATGCGGGTGAATAAACATACACACTTTTCCAGGCGTTTATAAGAAAGCCATCTAGGGGGAACATGAGCAACAAGGAAACATGTGTATAATCATGGTATAAACAATTTAGGGCTCCAGGCACAAAAATGCAATTCAAGTTAAACAAAAAAAAAAATGTCTCAATTAAACAATGCTTACTTTTAAAATTGATCTTAAGCTGACAGCCGGATAAACCTCTCTTTCCAACATAAAAAATAGACTTGAAGAAAAATTAAAAACAAAATGAAACAACAGAATGACATCCTCATCGAAAATTGCATAATTCATGAATTCACTCATTGCGTGCATAGCGAGGTGATTTCTGGTGTTCTTGTTTCTCACTTTTCTTGATTTCCAGCTTTTTGACCCAGTATTCGAGTTGTTTGGCGACCTCTTCGGGGCCAGTTGATCCATGCGAAATGAATTTCATGATGGCATTCTCAAGTCCAAGATACTCGTACACATCTTCTTCGAATACTGGGTTTATTCTGCGTAGATCATCAAGTTTGAGCTCGGCAAGCTTGCATTTCTTTGTTATGCCCATTGCAACTGTTCGTCCGGCAATATCATGTGATGTCCTGAATGGAATACCCTGAAAAAAACAGGACATGTTTTAGACTAGTTTTTGACGAACTTTTACATAGATGCAAGTATAAATTTGGCAACAGAGGGTGGTAAACACAGTAAAAGTCGAGGTATTTGACAAATTTTAAAGAGTGAGGCTACAGAACTATCAATAGCACATATTGCCCGTACTATGAATCATTATCTCTATTTTTAAAATCCGAATTATTGATGTAGTTCAACATATGGAGTATTTTTTTATATATCTTTTACTATTTTTTTAAATAGGTAAAAAATCACTTTATCTAGAGAGTCTAGATCATGTTGAACAGTTTAGATCGACTATTTGAACTTTAAACATAGTATCATAGCCTCACTCAATTTTAAAATAGATGCAAGTATAAATGGTTTACCTTCTTGACAAGATAATCAACTAAAGTAGTGGCATCTAGATATCCATCTGGAAGAGAACTATTAATCTTCTCACGATTGAATGAAATGTTCCTTGCAAACTCTGCTGATACTTCAAGCATTCCTATCACAGTCTTGACACTGTCAAATAATGGTTCTTTATCTTCCTGCATCTTGAGAAAAAGTTCAAATTAGCTTATATTTTATTTTTAACTTAACAATGTTAAGTGTTTTAGGTGTGATCACAACAAGGATTATTTTCTTGAATCATTTCTATGGATGCGAGCATACTATAGTAAACAATGATCAATTAAGTTTCAGATTTTTATTATAACATATATACAGACAAGTGGCAACTACAACACTCAGTTTTATATATGTATGATATTGTTTTTCTTTGATCTGTTTAAGGGATTGCATACATGATTCAATAAATTGCAATAATTTGACTTGAACATTTAAGATATTTAATCAACACATCATTTAGATTGTAACAAGGAGAGAAGATAATTCTTCCAAACTTTTACCTGAAGATCCCGATTGTAAGCATGTGGAAGCCCCTTGCAGAGAACAAGCAAGGTGACGAGATCCCCTACAACCCTTGCAGTTTTACCACGTACCAACTCCATCGGGTCGGGGTTATTCCTGTGCGGCATCATGTGGCTTCCAGGTGAAATTTTATCATTCGAGACTAGAAACCCGAACTCCTCTGATGACCACAGGACCCACTCCTCTCCGAGCCTGGACAGGTGAATGGCTATGATTGCGTTGGTTGATAGGAACTCAAGGATGAAGTCACGGTCTGATACTGCATCTATGCTGTATACGTACAGTATTTCACAAGAGGCAAAATGAGTTCATAATTTCATATTAATTAGTATGAAAAAATGGTGAAATCCAATTTGAAGGTAGGTTGACATTCAGGAAAAAGTTTACCTGTTCCTCAGAGGCTCAGTAAATTTTAACTCCTCAGAAGTGGCAAACCTGTCGATCGGAAGTCCGGTACCAGCCAATGCACCGGCACCTAGAGGGCAATAGTTCAGGCGATCTTTGCAGTTCACCAGACGCCCACTATCACGTTCAAACTAAAAAAAAATTGAAAACATAAAATTAATTAGGCTGAAGATTAACCTGTCAGTCTTGTTATACCATGGCATAACACTCCAGCAAACATATAAAACATATTATAAGAAGGTACCAGAAAAAATTACCTCTTCAACATAAGAGAGCAAAAGATGCGGGAGTAGAACAGGCTGTGCTCTTTGTAGGTGAGTATATCCTGGAATTACCAAGCTCTTATTATCCAAAGCCAAAGACACCAATGTCACCTGAAATTTCAAAATGTGTTCAATTTCATAATGGACTACAACTTTTTGTCAATTAGTTAACTGTACAAAAATTTGCATTAAGACAGTAAAAGACATTGTTGGAAAGAGGTATGTAAGTTTATCCGAGCAAAAGGAAGATAATAACCAACGTCATTATACAAGCTTAAGTGCTGCGCAATCCATGAACATTCAAATAAGTAAATAACAGATATGCCTTGTACCAGCAAACTGTACCGGTAACATATATAACAACTAACAGGAAATATAATTACCTGGAGAGTTCTGAGGTGAATGAGGATCTTGCCAATTGCATCACGGCACCACAGTCTGAGATCTGTCGCGACCTGGTCATTACGGCTTCTAGCGGTTTGGAGCTTCTTGGCTGGCTCCCCAACCATATCGATCAAAGCAGCCTCAATGTTCATGTGCACATCCTGTCTATCCTTCTTCCACTCAAATTTTCCATCTTCAATTAATCTCTTAATCTCATCAAGCCCATTCAAAATTACATCCCTATCGTCTACGGTTATTAAACCCTGTATAATCAACGGAAGTACATATTGTTATATGGATTTTGAAAAAAAATCAAGATGCGGACACACAATTACAAATTTAAAGTTACAAAAAAATCAATCTGAAGAACAATAATAGAATAAAGAAGTTGAGCAAGAATAACTAAACTTACCATTGCTCCGAGCATCTTAACGTGTGCTCGGCTACCGACAATGTCATGCATGTAGAGCTCGTCAGCCTCTTTGGTGACAGATTCAGTGAACCTCTCCACCACCTCACTGACTGCATCATTAAACCGACCTAATTTCCTTTCCGGCACTTTCCTCTCCTTTCTGATATCCTTCTTCACAGTCTCCTTTTTCTCTTCTTCTACTATCTCCACTACATTATTTAAGCCTTCATTGTACCTCCCAGCCCAAAAGTTCCTCTCCTTTCTCTCCGCTTCATTTTTCGTAGTCTCTATCTCTTTTGGTTCCTCTTCCCTTTCATTCTCCTCCAATAAGATTTCCAATTCTCCAAGATCTTCGTCGTCGTCGTCATGTTCTGACTCCTGCCTGTCTATTATCTCCACATAATCTGACGAATCGCGCAGGTCACTCTCGTCTGTCTCGGCCACCTCCTTACTAGATCTCACAGTACTAGTTCGCACACTAGTACGCACACTGGTCCTTACACTGTTGCGAACACTTTTTCTCGCCGTTCCTCTCTGCTCCTCCTCATGCATCAGTTCTTGTTGGTGATCGGGCACCAATTCTATATGTATGGATTCTACCGATGCACCTGACCCTATTGGCTGCTCGACTATAGCTGGCTCAATGTTACGACCTGACAGCATGGTCTCCATAGATGCATTCCTCACAGCTTGCCTTACTGTTGTGGTTGGTAATGGCCGTGCACCAGTTGTCAAGTTGCGAGGAGGCCCAACTGACGACATTCTAGATGGTTCCACTATGCAACAACATGTTATCTTCTTTGGCAAATGTGGGCATTTTGGCTTGAAGCACCTAAACTTGCTTTTTTTCTTTTCTTTTCCTCTTTGGTTAAAACCTGAATTATGTGGACTTGCTGTGTCGTTTGCCGTGTAAGATATGAAAGAGAGCTCCTGTTGGTTGTCCTTCGGCTGCGAATTACTGCCATGGAGCTGTTTTTTCGAGCTCGGGCTTTTTTTAAGCACAATGCAGCAGAGCTTGGTGGTGAGGTGGCGGAAGCACATGCACTCAGGCTTGTGGATATGGTTGTGGCGACGGCGTTGGTGATGGTGCTGACGGTACGTGCCCATGCCGCTCGACATTTGTGCTTGCCGGGTTGCGTCGATAGGAGAGGGAGGAGGAAGAGGTTGTTTTGGCTGCAATCGGATTCAAGTCAACTAAAAGAAATTAAAAGGTCGCTGAAGGAATTCTGTTGTTGTCAAAAGGCTATAGAATGAAGTACCAGAAAAAACGGCTATCATATTTGGGAAATGCGGTAGCGGAGAAATGAGAGGCGAATACATGCCTAGCATATTGCTTTTATTAATGATAAATATGTAATTTTATATTGAATTCCTTCCTGCTACCGGGTATAAGTATAACTTCTTGTTAAATATGCTGCTATATGTAATTTAGTATGATGGAAAATATATACAAAATGAACCTTACAGCAGTTCAAGGGACCTTCTTTTGCTCAAGTCGTGGCCACCACTTGTTATAATATGGCAAAATAATGCGAATCTGTTGCTCAATTAAACTGAAATGGAGATGGCCTTTTAGAATTTACAGCAGTTGATCTTGATAATTAGGCATATGAAGGAATAGATGTGCACCTCTATTTCTGTTCGAAATGGAGAGGATATAGAGCCAGACAATGGTTGAAAACTTGAAATAAAAATATAATAAAATGAGGAGCTATGGGAACTAAGAATCAGTAAAGCAAATATAAAAGAAAATGATATAGAATGCTAGGCTTTGATACAAATTTCAAATTAAAACGTGAAAACAACTCTGTTTGTGACTTGTGTACTAATTAAGCGCCGCTTTAATTTTGTTTAAGTTGCTAACACATCCTTGTATTGGCCTGCCAATCACCTATTTTCTGAAACAACAATTCAGATTTTCTACGATGGCAATGATGAAGTATATCCTGCTGCTGATAATTTTTTTTGTAATTTATGGTGCACAATTTGTTGAAACTTAAATTTAAAAAATGTATATTTATTAATCATATATTTTTTTCATTTGACTGATAGATTATTTTAGAGGAGGGTCTTAATCTTGTATGATGAAGACAAAATATGCTTAAAAAAACATTGATATCATAATTCACATAACAATGTTTTAATTTAATTTATTTCGATTAATCTCTGGACTATCTCAATTTCTATATTTTCGCTTCAACACAATTATAGAACTTTTAACATCACATTATTTTTTTAACAATCCGAATTTCTAAATTTTAATCTCCACACAAATTACATGACATCAGCATCAGAGCTCACACTGTGATCTTAATCTCTTAACAATGAGACACCAGACGATTTATTACGCGATGACTCGATCTTAATCTCTTAACAATAAAACACTACACGTTTTTATTACTGAGACTCGTCACATATTATATTGAATTGCACCCCTCCATATGACCATATGGCATAGAGGACTTGGGAGTAGGTAAGATGCCTATCGGACTCACTTTAGTTCTATCGGGTCAATCGCCAACTTTAAGATTCGTGTACAATGCTTCAAATTTTTGTAGTATATGCTTCAATTTTCATGTGCACAGATTTTAAAATAGATCAAACGATCATGAAGCTCGTTGAATCCAAAGTAGATTCAATAGACATCAAACCTCCTCCATTATCGACACATAGTACGAGTCCTCAGACTAAATAAAATATCATTTGGAGCTACTTGACCTTTTTTTTAGAGAATCTTTGTTTTATACGGGGTAGATCTACACTATGTCCAAGGGGTGCTAAGTTACCCCATGATTTTGAAATTTTTAATCACATACATTGAAATTTAATTAATTTTTTATGTTTTTGAAGTTTTTATATAGTTCATCTCCCTCATAAAATGTTATACAAGTTTTTGTAGTCTAGTGGTAATGATTCTATTTTATTCTATTGAGAGGTCATGGGTTCAAATCACACTAGCTACAAATCTCCAATTAAATTGAGATATTAACCAGTTTCTTATTAAAATAATTATTTGAGTATCTTCATTTCAGTTCTCTCAAATTTTCACAGTATTATAGTCCTCACTAATTTAATTATATGGTCCCACTATAATTATTCTAAAATAATATTATATAGTCTCACTAATTATTATTTTAAAATCCTTGTAATACTTTTCCTATATGGTCCACACTAATTATATAGTTCCTTTTTTCCCTCTTTTTAAGTCTCCGCACTTGTTTCTGTGTCAACTTTTATAGATATAAATACTTGGAAGATAAGATGTTAACACTTGAAAAATAGAATGTTAATACTTTGATACGTAACTTATGATAATCATTCCTTTTTCAGTCACCCAATCGTCCTCATGTCAACTTTCATCTAATGAAGTAGTGGGGACTCTGTATTACCGCATCAATCTTCTCCATTCATCCCTGCGTCACCTCCAACAAAAATAGTTAACCACATAGGTATAAAAATATCAGTGCATAGGTATAAATACTTGCCGTACATATTAATACTTTCAGATGTCATATCCAGTGCCATATGTAAAAAATTCTAGCAAGTATAGATATAAATATTTATATGATGAGGTATAAATATTTGTTTGACGACGAGTCTGAAAGCATATAATTGTGGATCTCATTTGAAATAAAAAATTGCATAGAAGATGTTCGTGGTTTTAGATTCGCAAAATTCTTCACCGATCGTCAGAAATATGGAAGAGATTGAACGGGGAAAAAAATTCACCTCTAAAGACGTGTATGACCCCCATGTAGTTTGAGTGGTCCCCCACAGATATTTATGGTGCGAATACATTTGGAAAATTTGGTTGAAGAGATAATTATTTATGTAAAAATTGTTCACCTCATAGATATTAATATTTTCGTGTATAGGTATAAATATTTTCTTGCATAGGTATTAATTATTTAGAAAAAAAATTCAGTGCTAGAGTTTTTACGGTCTCCTCAGATAGTAATGATAGTTATAATACAAGTACAATGACTGTAGCACACCGCTCCCTTATTAATACAATTACTACGAAATATGAAGGTATGACATTGTTTTCAATATATTTCCAAAACTGACACTGGCAGAATGAGACATCCCGACGGATCCAAATCCGCTGATTTGGAGTAAAAACATAGCATATCCCTGCATCGTTTTGTTTTTCAATTTATTTCTATTTCTATTTGGATTTAGCATGCTATTTCATATGTCATGTTTAGTATATTTTCTCAGAGTAAAACACAATTACATGCGTTTACTTTTCTCTATCTTGTTTCTTTTGACAATCACAATTAGAAAGAAAATCTTAAAATTTAATATAATAAGTATAATTTATTTAATAAATATATTACGACGTATAATATATAGGGGTGTAAACGGAGCGGATTCGGAGCGGATAATGATGATACCATATCCACATCCACATTTCAATGAGCGGATACGGATACGGATACGGATAGCAAACGGATGTCAAAATGTAAAACCAAATCCACGTTAAACGGATACGGATACAGAGCGGATACGAATACGGATACAGAGCGGATACAAATACGGATTCGGAACGAATAATTGTCGGATAATTTAGTTATATGAACTTTAAGTCTTAAAGATATAATAATAATTAATAAAGCTTAAATATGAAAATAAATGAATAATTGTAAGTTGATGGAGATATTGATATTGGAAAGATGGGAGATATAAGACATTGGAAATATGAGAGATAAGATATTTTATTCATATAATATATAAAGAAAATAAAAAAGTAGTACATATAATATTCTATTCATAGGGCAAGAATCCGAGTATCCGGAATTATCCGAATCCGTTTAATCCGGATTCAATTTGTCATACACAGAAATTATCCGAATCCATATCCGGGAATTATCCGAATCCGTTTAATCCGGATTCAATTTGCCATACACAAAAATTATCCGAATCCGTATCCGGAATTATCCGAATCTGTTTAATCCGGATTCAATTTGCCATACACAGAAATTATCTGAATCCGTATCCAGAATTATCCGAATCTGTTTAATCCGGATTGGTATGAAAATGAATTCGGATACATGCAGATATCCGCTCCGTTTAGGGTTCACGGATATTATCCGAATCCGTATCCGGAACAATTTGCTATACACAGAAATTATCCGAATCCGTATCCGAAATTATCTGAATCCGTTTAATCCGGATACGAATTTTGCTCGGATTCGGAGCAGATTATCCGGCTCCGTTTTCAGCCCTAATAATATAGTTACTAACTATAAATATTGTCGATAATATTATCAGTATTGTCAGTTTGTTAAAATAATATTTCAACAAATAATTTCACTTTAAAAATATGCTTAATTCAAATATAATTATTTGTTAATTTATTTTTACAGAACAGAAAAAAAAAAAAAAAAAAAAGACCCAGTACAACTAAAAAAAACACATCATACTCATCTATAACCAAAAAAAAAAAAAGGTGGCTGGTATGATTCATACCGGTGGGCCCTCATGCATAAAATAAGGCTGGCGGATATGCGTCATCTTGTCCGTGATCATTTATATACATATTTTCTTAATGCTATTAATAAAAAAAAATTGGAGATACTAATTCTCAGAGTGAATTGTACTTGAACATTGAGCATGTTCATTTGAAACAAGTGATCGTTTAACCGAACTTCGATGAATGAGCAGGCATATTAATAAATACATTCATATACCCTTCTTACAAAATGTAAATAAGGAAAAATAATCATCTTTTCCTAGAAAACTATCTCTGTTAAAAATGGATTTCATAATAAATGGGCTCGAGCCCACTGGGCCCTCCGTTACCATTCTGAGCTCATATCAACCTTGAGTCCTTGCCAATCCCTGTTTGGTGTAGAGATCCAATCCGAAATCCCTTCATACATGCTAATCCAATATGAGGTGTCAAGAGCGACCGCTGGATATCAAAACCACGGTCCGCACACCAAACAGCGATCTGCGGTTTTGAATTCGCATCCTCTGAGATTTCTCAAACTTTGAGTGACTTTTTGGAATATCTCAATGGTTCAAATACGTTCTGCACGAATCTAAAAGTACACATAATACTGGCCCCCTACGTTCCCCCGAATAGGCACCGGAAACGTCGGTCACGCAAACATTGAGATATCTCAGAGGATACTCACCCCTCCAAAACCAGCTGCTGCTGCTGCTCTCAGTCTTAGTTTCTCTGCTATAAAACCACACTTCATTTTAAACTGAAATCAGCACTATAATCCAAACTAAATTTGCATCTACCTATTCGAGTAACCCCTAGAATTCGATCGATCAATGGCTGACGTGTTGGAATCGCAAGGGAGGAAGATAGTGGTGGCGGTGGATGGCGGAGAGGAGAGCACCTTTGCTCTCCAGTGGTGCCTCCGCAACTTTGTCTCCAGTTCGGCGACCACTTCAAGTCCTAGAGATACTTTGGTGCTTGTCTATGCTAGACCTTACCCTCCAGTGTACTCCGCAATGGACGGAACTGGTAAGCTCTGGACTTCTGGTTGTTTGTAGAAAAAACGGGTTGATTATATCAATATTAAATACTTATTTGAGAACGGTGATAATATGTTTAACCCTTCTCATGATAAAAAATATGGGATGTGCATAGGTTCTCTTTAATATACTTTTTTAAAGTTACCAACAAATATATTTAAAAAAAAAACTCGTCAATCATAGTGCTATTTGGAAAATCAACAATTTAGTTTTTTTGACATCCGATCAATGATCTTCAAATTGCATCAAATTTGATACATTGGTTACTTAAATGATAAAGTACTCATTGATAGTTTTGTTTGTCAATTTCGATGAATTTTGTTGTCGATTGCTGTGATTGTCAAAATGATTTGATTGTTAATATATCTCTCATTTCCAAATTTCATTTTGGTATAGATGTTTCTCTGACCATGATATTATGTTAAGTAGTGATTTGGTATATTGTGAACGTTGAAATTGATTATATGAAAAATTGAACATCTTGGATAAAATTATATTCAGACAATGGAAGAGAGCACCATTTATTTGGCACTGAAATTGATTTTGTACCTGATTTCCATGTACCCGCTGAGACAGGTGACTTGACCTATATATTCGCATATGTTTCTTCAAATTAGATTAAAAAATCATGCCCAAAATTTGATTTTAAATTCTTTATAAATGTCAAAATTTGTAGGTGTCTTGTTCTCAGAGGAGATTACAGCTTCTCTTGACAAGTATAGCAGGGACCTTGCAGATTCTGTTATGAACAGGGCTCAGAAAACATGCAAAGACTATAACAATGTAAGCTAAAAAAGATATCATGCTATTTAATGTTCACTATGTTTGAATTTGCATAAATAGCCTTGTTAACCTTTGGTGTAAATAAAGGTCAAAGTGGATGTGAAGGTGACAGTAGGAGATGCCAGAGAGGTGCTTTGCGGGACAGTAGAAAGGATCAAAGCAGACGTCCTTGTACTGGGAAGCCATGGTTACGGCTTCATCAAGAGGTATTCAATTAGTGATTAATTTATATATCACTTAAACAGTATCAACTGGTATTGGATTTTAACAGAGAAATTTTGGCTTCATGCAGCGTATGAACCATATACAACGCTGTTTTTATTCTATAGTATATGCGCTACATGAAGTGAAAACTGCTCTGTTAAAATATTTATACCCAAATTGATAATGATATTGGCTCAGTACTTGCTGTAATATGCATTACTGAGGAAAGAAAGAACTAACTGTTAAATTTTTGCAAAGTGTTATTAATTCCTTGGTACTTTCATTTATTTTCAGGGCCCTGATTGGCAGTGTAAGTGATTACTGCTCCAAAAACGCCAAGTGCCCGGTTCTAATTGTGAAGCGCCCAGCTGCCTGAACCTGAACTTGTATTTTTTTTTTCCCTGAATGTTGCTTTGGAGTTGTAATTGTGACACTTAATTATGTATATATTGGTTTATTAATTTCAAATAAGATATGCATTTATTTCACGTAAATATTGGAGGACATTTCGTCTTTTATGCATTTTTGGTATTTAATTCGAACACCTCATCTTATACGTCATTTTAATTCAAAAAAATCATATAATGTGGGATAATAATTTTTTCTCAGCTAAAAACTAACGAGATTTATGAAAATTTCTTTTTGAATTATCTAGTGCGGCACCCTAAAAAAGGCTGCGGATCTCTTTGTGGGCTCTTAAAGTTTTGCTTCCGAGTTAGAAAGAAATTAGAAAAAAAAAAAAAACAGAGAACAAATGAGAATGAGATGCTCAGGAATTTGGGAAATGAGAAAATCTGCCGCCCGAGATTAAAAAATAAATAAAAAATACGTCAGTTATTTTTTAAAATCAGACGGTGACGGATGCTAAATTTTTTGTTCTAGCATCATGTTGTCAGTGTCAATTAGTAAAATATTTTTTCTTTAGGCCATTAAAAATATTCGGACATCATCTTCTTCTTTTTGCGCTAGATGATGTATATCAAGCTGCAAAAAAAGGAGTTTTTTTTTTCTTTATTAAAATAATCAATACTTTTTAATAAATGATCTAAAATCAGAAGAATTATGAAAAAAATAGAATATTGTAGTTTTGCTTTTCCTTTTCCTATCTGAGAAGCTATTTTTTTTTATAGAATGCATCTATTATATTTATACATACAATGCAGCTTACTTAAAATATATTATTTTTTTGCAATATGGAATCAGAATACAACGTTTTGCCAAAAAATAATTAAAATTAAAATAGTTTTGCTTGACATAGTCGATAGATGGGGTGATTTTGGCTTTCATGGTCGTCTTATCCTAATCGATGGATGGGGTGATTTTGGCCTTGATGATATCACAAAATAACACATACAAGTCAGAAGTGAACTAAAATTTTGAGATTTGGGGGCTAAATAAATTATTGTAGTATAGTTTTATTTTACAGATCAAAATGTATAAATTTACAAAATTATAAAATCAAAGTGCAATTTTTTTTTAATTTATAGTCTCTAATCAACACAATAGTTTTGCCCATGATACAAGAAGACTTTATTAGTATACAGATATAATTTGCTTTCTGTATGCTACGTAGGGATGTCAATTTGTGCCTGTTGTGATTAGTCTCACGATAATTTGAGTTACGTATTGTGTATTATTGAGATTAAGTGAAATTTTTACTTGTCATGTCAGTATCAAAAAAATTACGTATATTTGTTGTTTATTTGCTAAAAAAAAAGATGCAACTTAATAAACTTGTTTAAGATCTTAATTGTAATACATGGGGATACGTTTGGTTTTTTTTGGATAGAATAGAATAAGAGAGGGTTGAAAATTAAGCCAAAACTTTGTAAAATGGAGCGTTTATTATTCTTCAACTCCTGACAGTTATGAATGAAAGTCTACTTTACCTTTGTTGAATTTAGCTTTTTAATCTGACGAAATTGTCCAAATGATATTAAAAATTGAAATTTCATTAGTTGAAAATTTGCTATAACACATCATGCCACCGTATGTGAAATTTTGTAGATTGGTGTCCATATGCTCATTAGAAAACATTTGGGACGTGGAGCAAGCCCAAAAGCCCAAAGATACAACTCTGCTATCAAACAGCTGGCATCCTTTGACCCATTTGATGCACGATGTCCCTGACACTTCTTGTTATAAGAATATTATATATTTAAAATATATTATACCTAACATGAGGACTTCCTGTAACAAATATAGAAAAACAGGTGGAAAAATGTAAGTTGCCGTAAGAGAACAAGCGGAGGAAGTTCTTTGACGTGGCAATACAGCGGTCTCCTCAGAAGCAATCTAACGGTCAGGAATGAGCTAGCGATAGATGGACGGCGGAGAACCGGCTAATGACGTTGCACCCGCACTCCAAAATCTAACGGTCAGAAGCAACGAAGGAAAAATCGGACGGCTGAAAAATGGCCAATGACGTCGCAGCGAGCCCAGTAGCGAACTAGCGATCCATTGCCCGGGAATACGCTCCGATTTTTACCTGAAACCGGTCTACAAAAGAGAGTATCTGTCAACCATAACAATCTGCGGGACCCACGAAAGAGCAGCTGAGTTAATATGCTGAGCCGTTTAGGTCTACAAATCAATTTTTCGTGAACCGGTATGTTTACAGAGCGGTTTGTTGTTTATTTATTTTAGTATAAATAAAGAATCCAATCAGATGTTAACACTATCACAGGGTAAGGACAGAGAGGTTGAAGGAGAAGCAACTCGGTGGCCTTCCTTTCACGAATTGTACGGCTCTTCTTCTCTGTTCCCTTCACAACCGTAGCCTTCCTCTCTCTCTCACTCTCTAGCTCGTGGAGTCGGATCGGATCCGACGGGGTTGGAATTGTACGGATTTGATAGGATCGGGTCGTATCTGAATAGAGATGTTTCTCGTGGATTGGTTCTATGGTGTCCTGGCCTCGCTCGGCTTGTGGCAGAAGGAGGCGAAAATCCTCTTTCTTGGCCTAGATAACGCCGGAAAAACCACGCTTCTTCACATGCTGAAAGACGAGGTATAGTTTTAAATGTCTAGATGTATTTATTTATTTATTTGAGTTCAATATCAATTTTAATGTTGGGATGCAATATCTTGTTATGTGATGATTTCCAAACTCGAATTCTAGTTACTTGCCCTTTGATAAAGGAGTAATTTCGTGGACTGCTATTGATCTATGTTGTAGGGATTTTGTTAAATTCAGCATTCAGCTGAAAATTTTAATTTTAAAACCAAAGTTGTGCAGATGTGACTGGTATTCATTCTCAAGTTGTTGAAAATTGAGAGTTCATTTCTCAGGGCATGTATGATGAATTCCTTCTCTTACCATTTTGTTAATAGTTTTTACACAATAGTAGATCTTCTATTGGAGGCAATGTTGCAATTTGAACAAGCGTTGTGTCTTCCTGAATTTTGTTGTATGAGTCAATTTTCAGAAGAGCCGCTGTATCATTTCTTTTATTTACTCAACTACTGTTTAGTTTATGTAGAGATTGGTCCAGCACCAACCGACCCAACAACCTACATCAGAGGAGTTGAGCATTGGAAGGATTAAGTTCAAGGCTTTTGATCTTGGTGGCCATCAAATTGCACGCCGTCTATGGAAGGACTACTATGCCAAGGTTTGATGTTCTGTTATGGGATTACTTTTTTTTCGAGTAGTCTGTGTTTTTATTCTGAGTTCCACATATCTTGTAAAAATCTTAGTTATTTGCAATTATAACTTACCATTTAGAAATGTTTGAAATGTCAGACATGACGCTAGAAAGCATATGCAATATGTTGTATGTTCTATTCCTTAAGATATGAAAAAATAGATTGGTAATTGACTAATTTGGATGCTTATAATGGAATTGAGGGGAGAAGGGGAAGGAAGCAAATGGGTGAGAATAACTATGCATTATATTTAGCAGTAGAATCTCGTGTTTCCATCTGGCTTCAGTTTGCACATTTATCTTGTGTTGCTAAGTTTACTAAAGCATCTAAGAGCTATACTATATTTTGACATTCTCTATTTGCTTAAGATGACAAATCAATTTCTGTCCTCAACACCAGTACTAACAAAGTTGAAAATAGGAGCAATTTACTAATTTTGATGGTTTGTGAAGAATACATATAGTATACAGTTTGGGTACTATTTACTAAATCTTGTTGATAAGACATGAAGTGAGTCCATTTTTTAGTAAAATCGAAAGATTGAACAATTTTGAATTTTGTTAACTTGAAATTATTAAATACTGAAAGTCTAATATATCTATCCAACCCAAGTATTTTACTGAAGTTCATTCTGATTTGGCTTTAACAGGTGGATGCAGTGGTGTACCTAGTTGATGCGTACGACAAGGAGCGGTTTGCAGAGTCAAAGAAAGAGCTTGATGCTCTCCTCTCAGACGAGTCACTAGCAACAGTTCCTTTCCTGATTTTAGGGAACAAGATTGACATCCCATACGCATCCTCAGAAGAGGAGCTCCGCTACTACCTGGGGCTCGCTAATTTCACCACCGGCAAGGGCAGAGTCAGCCTCGCTGACTCCAATGTGCGCCCCATGGAGGTCTTTATGTGCAGCATCGTGCGCAAGATGGGTTATGGTGAAGCCTTTACGTGGCTCTCGCAATACATCAATTGAAAGGCTGTTGGGATCGTACCAACGGGCATTTTTGGGGTTTTCCCTTTTTGTTCTGCATGTCTTGGGTGCCCTTATTTAGAATCGGTGGCGCAGTTACCGAGATATATGACGATTGTAGAACTTTCTTTTACTGTTTTGTTTATTATAGGTCTGTTGTGTTTGTGATAAAATGTAATGATTTCTCAAAACATCTTGGTAAAGTGAAGTTTAATACTATATGGTGTTAGTTACCAGAGCTATTATGGGTTACTGAGAGGCTGTTCAGTGCTTGTCAGAATCTCATATTCTCTCTTGTACATCGGTCAAATTAGTCTTATCAGAGAGCGTATATTGGATTCTTATAGGCTATTCTTTGCTTGGGTTGAGAACAGTGAACACAATTCTGGGTTTGGTTTATGGTTAATCGGTGGATTTGTAACCGTTCTAATAATGAGTACTCTTAAATATTGTCTGGATTTTCCCTTTCTTTTAATGATGGTAGAGCTGGTCGTCGTCTTGATTTTTCTTATTCTGGTATCACCAGATAATACCAGGCAAAATGTGAATGTGCAGCGCCTGTCGCCAGTCTGACCACCGAACACATGATTGCATGATCATATTTAAAGGGTTAATTTCTTATTTACTTATGAAAACTTCTTTAGTTTTCTATTTATCCTTGAAATCTTTATTACATCTAATGAATCCCTTAACTCTCTTTATCTTTTACTATTTACCCATAAAATTAAATATCCATAGTCAGAATTTACTTGTTCCCGTTATACTCTTATTCTTTCTCAACCTTTATTTAGACTGTTGTCCTTTCTTATCTCTGTTCCTCAGTCCGAGGAGTTTCAACATGACTAAAAAAATTATTTAGAAGCTGCCTTTACATTTTGTAAAAAATCATTTATAAGGTGGGCCAGGTGATTAATATTCTTCCAAGAAATTATGACCATTTGTACACTGGTACGAGGCATGTAAAAATTATTTGTCAAATGCAACCAATTACATTTTATTAATTTTGTCATTTTTATATTATGAAGGAATTTCTGAGTTGCCTTTACATTTTACTTGGCACATAAATGTTCTATGTAATGGCAGTGGAATAATAAAACCATATTGGTAAATGGAGAATAAAAAAGCTGCAATGAAAATATTTCTTACTTTCAGCAAATATCGATAAATACTTAAATATCTAAATTACTAATAAACTAACATTTATGTACTTTATCAACCACCAAGTAATTGTTTGTACCTGTTCATACCAGAAAGGAATCAATGAACAATACTCGCATGTCTTTATAATAGTTCACATATAATGTTCTAAACAAAATAAAATTACAGTAAAATCATTATAAAGATTCCAAAGGACTATGCCTTCAAGTAAGGACTAATCATCCCTGATCGGTATAGATACAAAAATCTAGTACCAGAAGTACATAGTCAAAGTAAAGCTTAGGTAAAAAATATGTCATATATACAACACTTGCTTTTGAACACAATCAGGCATCAGGAGATCGAGGTCATCTACAACAGTTATGTGATGGATGAGTTTGTGCTAGAAAGAACCTCAGTAATATAAACCAACATGACACACACATAAGAGAATTAACTGTTCGAGAAACTCATCCATCATGATGGATGAGTTTTATTATTTGAATTACAAATTTAACTATAGTTAATTTTAAAATTATTGTGTAAATGGGAAAAAAAAAAAACAAAGAGTTTGATAAGTTCAAGGACAAATTAAATATATTAGAGGAGTAGAACTAGGGGTGCTCTTGAGTTCATCAAGCCGCTTTGTGAATTTAACTTTAAAATATATTGGATTGACTTCAAACGACAAATTCAAACCGTTAAAATTCTTTTACCTTATGAGTGATGCGTCTACATGTGAAAATTTTAAAATTTTGAATTAATTTAGTATAAAATAAAGTGATCAAAATTAGAAGGTTTATAAATTAATTTTAATTCCTTCATTTTTTAGAAGTCTTTTGATCACTTGACTTTGATTAAATTAATTCGAAACTTTAAAATTTACACATGTAGACGCATCACTCGAAGGATTTCAACGATTTAGATTCGTTATTTGAAGTCAATTCGATAAATTTTAGAGTTGAGGTCACAAAGAAACTTGGTGAACTTAGGAGCACCCTAGTTGTACTCATATTAGAGTATTGAACATTTGAACAATATATAAAAAAAATTTAGAGAAGTATACAAGACGAAAAATTAACCCAATTTAAAAAATCACCCGACTGAGACGCGATTTGGTATAGGTCAAAGGTTTGACTGCACGTGACTATATTCCGAGACAGCTTTGAATCTGAAATAATTTTAATGACAATTTACCTAAACTTGGGTTTGTATAGAAGTACGAAATTGAAAAACTGAATTGAGAAATTAAATAAATAGATAAATAAATGGACATTAATATCTAAATTTCTGTAAGTTCTCCTGTTTATTTAAACTTCTAAAATTTTACAATTAAACTATGATTACTAATTACCCAAAATGTAGCATAGTAGTCCTTCCACAGCATACAGAAAATTTTAGAACATTATTTGGGTAATTACTAAATGTCATGATTTCATATATAGAATGAAATACATAGCACTAGTGAATTTCATATTTCTTGTTGTGCACTGCGTCAGTGTACTTAGTCAACTACTACATGCGAGACCAGTGTAGTTTTATATGCTGGTATTCACTTTTCCTTTATGTCATAACTGGTGAAAGAAATTAATTACACTGTTATTGGTTTTGTGATGATACAACATGTTATGTCATGTTATACGTTATGGTCATCTGATGTGGTTCGCGCGATATGTGACTTGTTATGGGCATGTTGTGTTTCTCTTCAATCGAATATGACACATATGTTACAACGCATCACATAAATTAATATAGAACGTCACATCACATAATATGTTTTGTGACCAATATTTCCAATTAATTTCTTTATTTTAATTTGGTTTGTATCAATTTCTTACTTTTTAGCATCTTTTTCTTATTTTTCTTTTTCTATGGACAAACTTAAAATTTGAGAAAAATAGAAATTAAATATGAGTTGTTATGTGTTGTCACCACGTAATCATTCATGTGATGTAACTGTTTTTCACCATTTTAATCATGCTATATTACATTATCTTAAAGAATATTGTAATCACATACTATAGCGTAGCCTAACCAAGTTAGTATTAATCACATAACAATTTTTCTTCACTGTCCATAATTATATTGGTTGTTCGGCAACTCCTCCTTAAGACTCTTTGGACGCTTAATTCTTCAAAAGAATCTCTCCTTAGTGAAGAATGATGATTAACTTTTGCTCATTTTACCTGAATTTCTAAGCTTAAATTTCTTTTACCCCAATTATTAAGGCACTATTTCTTTTGGATTAAGCCTTCTTAGCAATTTTTTTTTTTTGCTTCTTTAGCACATCTTTTTAATCCAATTCTACCTAATATTCGTACATTTTTTAATCCAGTCTGTTTGATCCGCTTTATGATATGTGTGCATCAATTCAATAGTGTGTGTCTGCTTTAATATTCGTACAAAACTTGAGCGCATGGATCATAAAACGGATCGAAAGAACTAGAAGCCAATCGGATGTCGGACCTAAATTGTTCCCGGCCTTTAAACGAACATCGACCCATGAAGAAAGTTTTGGGCCGGTCATTTGTATCGGCGACCCATAAATTCATCCTTTTTTTTCTGAACATAAATTTTACTATAAATTTCACATTTTCTGAATAAAAAAATTTGGATTGCTGACTTGAATCTTTAGCAAAGAAAATGCAGAAAATCTCCAGTTTTAGCAACTATGAACAACTAGAAATTTATATCAGAAAATTAAATGGTCCGTAATTCTCCTACAAAGCCCAAATCTTCTTCCAGAATCCATCCTCTTTCTCCCCGCTCTTGCCATTTTTTCAGCGGGTCCCAAAACCAGACATCCTGCGCATAGCTAATACACAATAAAACACTCCATCCAAGCTAAAATAGTTCATTGATTTTGCAACACATTAGTCACAGCCCTTTGAAGAAGTCGAAAGGGAGGAGCGTGCAGGATATTTTAATTTATTATTGGCAAAGATGTATTCAAAGACATGGCACTACGTACCGTTTTTTGAGAAATATTTTCCTTCAACAATTTCAGTCGAATCTTCCAATTCAGTTAACGTCTCTTCTAATTTTTGTTGTTTAGATGATTGTCGGAGAAGCCTTGGAAGAAAATTTTGACTCCAAGTTGATCTAATACCGCCCATGTTTAGTGCTTTGTATTATCTGTTTTCGTTTTAATCCATTCATTTATTTCCAACTAAGAGCATTATTGTTTTCTGGTTTGTAATCTGATATGACAATTGTTTTTTGGTTTGCTGGATTGTGAGAGAGTTTGTAAATTAGCAAATTTGCTTTAAAAGTAAACGTTTGCTTATTGTCAGTATGACAAATTGATTGGCTCAAATAATTGCAATTGTTGGGAATAAGTGATAAACAAATTATGATCTATTTAATTGTTAAATTTGATAACATGACCAATTTTAATTGCTAAGCATTTGTTAAAATGGAGATGTTCTAAGCTCGTATTTTCTTTTATTTCTTAAAATTTGTGGAACGATGGGTATTGAATCAAATTCAATCCGATATCAGGTCAGAGAGGTCAGATTCGAATTGATATGAATCAAGTGTGCACGGGTCTTGATGCCCATCCAACCGTACCCACTCGATTTATATAGTACTCTGGATACCTTGAAGTAAGCTGCTGACTTATATTTTAACGAGCCTACCGACCAATTTCAGAAAAGTTATATTTTTCACTAGCTTTGATTGGGGTGATGAACCTAACAGATTTTTTAGCCTCGAATTCATGTTCATTTCTCTTGTTTATTTATTTTCCCGAAGAAGAATTGAGTTTTATATTTGGTTCAATCATTAATTCATTCGAGATTCGACTAGTGTATTGAAAATATCCGTCCGGGATCCGGACCGGACCGCCCGTGGTCCGTACCCGACTGGACCGTACCCAGAGCCGGATTTGGAATGGGTTCACATGTTGAAAGGGTAAGAGTTCAAATGGACCGGAACTTTTTTTTGGAAAATCCGTGATAACCCGGACCGTTCCGGACTAGACTGTGAACCGTCCGCCCGCCAGCCTGAACCTGCTCGGACCGAACAATTAAAAAATGTACTTATAGTTTTTAATTCAATATTAAGATTTAAATAGAGTATTGTAATTTTCATAAGAAATGTAATTTATGTGTTGAAAATAGAAACAATTAATATAGTAATTGAGAGACAATGCATGCATCCCGTGTTAATATATACTAAATAAATTTTGTAAATTCGTATAGGGAAAAATTCTTAGAGTTACGATTTAAAAAGAAATATTCTTACAGATGATTATCAATGTTTTTAATTTAATAACTTGTTCAATATAGTTAAATTTATAACAAATCAATTTAATTAAATATTTTATTTTTAACTTTTGATAATATAAATAGATGTAGTGTTGTATTTTATTTTTTGTTCAAATTTTTACTTGTATTTGAGTTTTTTTATTAAATTAAAGTTAATTCATACAGAATCTTAATTATATAGTAAAATTATTAACAAATAATTAATATGAATTTAAACTTATTAATTAATTAGAGAGTCGATTAATTTATAAAATCAGCTCATAAATAACCTACAATATAATCAAAATAAAATTACCTTCTCTCATTTCACACCCAAGATCTGAAATTGAGACCATTAGTTAATATTAATTGATGTCTCATTAGTTTATTAATTACACAAGATCGATACAATTCTATTTGAAGGAGTCAGATTTAAAAAATGAAGAAGTAAAAATACCTTCAAAATAATTAAAATAAGATAATTTAAAATGCAACCTTAAGCCTAAATTCATTGTACCATATTTTGGACTTAAATTATTGTATTTTATATCAAATTTCAAACTCTTAATTATTTTCTTGTGATGCATTGTGTTGGGTATTTTACAAAATTACAGTTTATAACTCCAACTTTGTTAATACATTTTCACGGATTAAAATAAAAGATAAAAAATATAAAATATAAAATATAAAAGTTGTTCAATTTTTTTTATTTTAAACTTTTCATATTAAAAGTTTCCAGCATGCACGCATTAATTAAAGTGCTATTGCTTTATATTTTAAAGAAGGCTGTTTCTTAAGATTTGAGTTTTGTTTCTTTCAAACGAGATTATCTAATAATCATAAAATTGAATAATTATTACCCATACAAGTTACAAATTACTAAAAGTTCCAATTAAATTCATTCGCATGGGCTAACAAAAGACATATCCAATATATTTCTTTGAAAATAAGCAAAAGTTAATGAATCAAATGCATAATTTTGATTGCCGTCGGCTCCCTCTTGAATAATAACAGTCTATTGTAGTAAAACAATAGATAAATTATTACCATTCAATCAAACAACCATGAAAATAATAGTATATAAAGAAATGAAAAGAAAAGAAGCAATGAAAATTATCATTATAAACAGTCTTAAAAACTAATTTAGAGTCGAAACTTTTTTTTGCGAAAACCAAACAAACTACAATTAAATTAAATTAGTTTCTATAGGCTATTGTACTTTTCTCACCACAAATAATTTTCCTAATCTCTATATATTGTCTCTATTATATTTTGACGAGTTTATAGTATGAAATAGAAAATGATGAATGAAGGAAAAGAATGAATTGATGGAAATCATCAGCATGAGTGGTCTAGGAAACTAATACAACAACTCTCTAAAATAATTAAGAAAATAAAAAAAATAGTTTCCACAAACTCTCACACTAAAAATTTCCATGAATTTCAACTTCCTTTCCTCAACCACCAATATATTTTTTCACTCTGATCTATTTTCTATTTTTTTTATAGGAATAAGTTATGGACGAAAGGAGTTTATATATATGAATGAATAGGTAATTTGGTAATATCACTTCATAATTTGTCTATTGTTTAGTTATATCCGATGTGCAGTTTTATTATATAATTGAAAGGTTATAAATTTTATGACAGATACATTGAATTTTATATTGAGGTTGGTTCAAATTCAATAGATAAAAATTTATCAAAGATATACTTATTTAATGGACATTAATCCCTTCCATATCCCCTTTATAATATTTGCATACATATATTATTTGCTTCTAGAAGCAAAATAAAATTATCTCAAGTGTTTATGACGATTGGTTCTTCAATTGTGAATTGTTTATGATGACTTAATATATTTGAACATATCAGAAATAAAAATCAATTGACAATTTAAAGGTATAGAAATAAAATGAATTAAAATCAATTGACACATACTGATTCGGGTACAAACTTCAAATCGATGATAAATGTATACTAAACACAAAATTTCATGTACAATTAAACATAAATATTTTAGAATAAAACTAAAATTTTAAAAATATTATTATATCATTTAATATTCATAGTAGATATCAGGCATTTAAAAATAAGAATTTGCATCCATAAAAACTAGAACTTATATTCACAATATAAATTTCATATTTTGACATCGTTCTATAAATAAAAATATGTAGCATGTAATTGGCTCATTTATTTTCAGATAATTCAGATGTCCGCATATTTCTAGAGATAAGTTATTCATATTAAAAATTTTATTTCCAGAAACAATATGTAGTGTTAAGAATATATAATATTTCAATAGTATAGTAGATGTCAGAAAACAACCAGCCATGTTGTAGAATTTTGAAATTAGTTCTCGAATTAACAAATTTATGTCTAAATTTTTGTATCTGGAAATATAGTTGCAAACTCCACTAAAGTTTTAAGGTTTAAGATGTGTCATTGGAAATTTTTGAAAATATTGTAATGATAAGTCAAAGTTAAAAATTTGAAAGATGACAGCTCTAAAATTTTGAAATTGTAGTCATATTTTTGAAGTTATTTTGTATCCTTAACCACTAATTCTTAACCACTAATTCGTAATTTTGATTTATATTTTATTATAACAAAAATTATCAAGTTCAAATATGCAATCATGTCAAATTAATTTTAGTTTAAATGAATTTTATTTTAAAAAAAGAAAAGAAAAAAGAAACAAAACAGCAAAAAAAAAAAACGGTCCAGACCGGACCGGTTCTGTACCCGTTCGAACCAACCCGTGGACCCGGACCGAGCAATCCGCGGACCTGTGCTACCTGGGAGTTGAGCCTAGTAAGGATCGGACTTTTGACTTATTAATTTAAACCCGTGCTACCTGAACCGAGCAACCCATGCTCGTGCCAACCCCCCGCCCGCACAGATTTGACCCGGACCTGCCCAGTCCAGCCCGTTTTCAATACACTAGATTCGACTGAGGTATTAATATATTAATCGTAGATCTGTCGCAGGCTCGCAGCTTGGAGATATTAATATCTCTTTTTTATATGTTATCTTTTTTTTTTTTTTTTAAGATTTTATATGTTATCTTGTATAACATAAAGTATATATATACGGATTTCGGGGTCATTCATGCATAATCTTTTATTTTTATCAATGTTTTAAAATTTAAATTTAAAATGATAAATTCGAGCAATTTTCTTCTTCATAAATAAACAAGGCTTACAAGATCAAGAATCTTAAAAATAAACGCACTAAATTTATTACATAACTTGATATCCATTTGTTTCATAAATTATCCATCGTATGAAAAACTAAAAAAAAAATATAACACTTCATATAAAAGCATTCCTTCACAAGATTGATGGTTCGGATTTCATTATTTGTTTTAAATTTATATATAAAAAAAAAAGATGTTGGAATAGCTGGTGACACTAAACTTTATACAAATTAAGGAATTGAGTCCCATAAATACATTGATAAAATAAAGAGATGCTATTGTACATTATTTCTGGAAACGGTGGTGAGTTTAAAAAATGAAAAGAAACAAAAAAAAAAAAAAACAGAGAAGAGAAGAATGGACGGTATAAATAAATGGGATCAGCTAATAATGGCAACAAAAAATTGTTTAAGATTCATATATAATAGAATTCAAACTTAATCCGATCTATCAATTTGTATAAGATTCACTTATAATCTGATCCGTTAATATGTACAGATTTAAATTAAAAAAAAACGCGCTAATTGGGAGGGACAGATGAATTTTCTCTGATCTTAGATCATTGCTAACAAAAAAGTAAAACTTAAAAAAAAAAAAAAAAAAACTAATGCTGCAAAGGAGGAAGATATAACATTGCATAAGATCCAATGATAAAACATGTTCCGAGGAGTTGACCATCTCAACACTTTTGTAATGCATTTATGATTTGCATAAATTTTTGTACGAAATAAGATTCTAAGAATGATGCATTCAGTGAATCAGTACTACGTACACGTACAGTTTCTACCATTTCAAATATTTTCTGGAAACTCCAAGCAATAACTTCTACATTTGAAAAGTAGAATCAGGAGCCGAACCGAGTCAAGTCAAGTTAGACAAAATTTAACTTGGCTCATGTCAGAACGAACTAAACTAGATTTTAGCCAAGTCAACCCCAGACTGAGTCAATTTGTTCATACTGTGAGTTGTATATTGAAAAAAAAAAACATCGACTTGATTTTGTCTGTCACTTATAAACCACGAATCAGGAAATAAATTTATCTTTTTTTAATAGTGAACTCCATCTTCTCATGATGAGTATCATGAAAAATTATAAAGGAGTTAACAACTTTATTATCTTCTTATAACGAGTAACGAGCTGAGATGGATCAAGTTTGAATCGAATGAGCTTATTGCGTACTTTTTTTAGCCAATTTTGAACGATCCACGAGTTACAATTTTTTTTTGAGTGACAACCCTACAAAGAAGTAATTAAATAAGTGTGACAGGTCAATGACATAACTAGCATTTGATGAATAAAACATGCTAAATTTAAAATAAAACTTTATTAAATTGCCAATGAGATGCATTTTTCATAAGGAGAAGCGTTTTCTTTGGTTGTTCCAGAGACAATTTTATATCCTCCTCTGTCCTAGTCAACTCCTCATTAGTTCCCAGCTGTTGAATTTTATATATGCTAGTCCTAATTCTTTTGTATTGAGGAACTTTCGATGGTTTTGTCAAAACAAAGTGCAATTGTTAGAAGTAGAACAGAACAATGTTAGAATGTCCCAATCATAAAAGCCAACTTTTTTTCCAAGTTTCTAACCTTCCATAACCCAATTTATGCTATTCTTAGTTTCTTACCTTATTGCTTCTACCAGACCTTAATTTGCTAATTCATCCCTGTAAAATTAACTATTTAGTTATTCATAGTTAGCTTTTTTTTTTTCTTAAAAAAAGTAAACAAAAACTATAGATGTGTTTTGAACTATTTAAAAAGATTGTGTATTAAATCTGAGATGATTTTAAATATTTAACCTTACATTAAACAATGAATTTTTTTAATAGTAAAGTTTGAACGGTTTTATGCCGGACTACTAATTAAATTTCAAATTCTCAAATTTGATAGATATCCTCTCTAAATAATTAAAAATATTTCTATAATTTTAATTTTTAATATAATAATATTTTCAAATATACGCAGTACTAAATTTTTGATGTCCCGTAAAAGTTAGATATGCGTTAGAATTATCCTATATAAATATTAATTCCATTTAAATTTAAATTATTTTAAGTTGAATGGTTCACATTGGTTCAATGTACATTGCTAAATTAATAGCTCTCAAGGGATATAAAAATTCTTGACGAGGTCGTAGTATGTAATTTTCCTCTTCCCTACTAGTCTGAGCCTCTGAGGTGATCATTGGTCAAATCTAGTGTCAACTCTCAACTTGGAAAACATTTTTAAAAGAATGGAAATAAAAATCGACAAAATAAATCGCCGACACCGATTGTATACACACTTTACACGTCCTAACCTGCTCCGTCTCCACCTCTTGCATTCACTGAATCACTGACAAACTGATTACCGGGTCCCACTTAGCGTGTAACACATGGCACGAAATGATAGGACAGTGTGAATTATCCTCCGCGTAATATACTCTTCTTTGTTTTGTATTTACTCACATTGACTTGATCACGTAATTTTGAAGCAGTTTGAACAAACCCATGAAATATATTTAAGATCCTCTGCGGCAGATACAAAGAAACTTTTAAGAAAGCGGGTTCTGAATATATGGATCGATCGCTTTATCAGTGAACTGCTACACATTATGGGTTTTGGGTATTACTACATAAAATCAAAATTAAAATATTTAGGGACCAATTGTAGTTAGTTTTTCAAGTCCAACCCCTTCATGAACCCCCTTTTATTATATTTTTTTGGGTTGTATCATTTTTTTTGACCCGTTTCCCAACCACTGTGACCTTACTGCATAATTAGTCCAAGCTCTTACGTGGCACGTTTTTATTTGCCAAGAAAACTGTTCTGTGTTTTGACTTGGCATTTAGAAGAAGCTTCCTAGTTCCAACTGTAATACTGTATCTCTTCAAGCTCTGTAAGACTGTAACCAAATCAACTCGTCGACTAATTCTATAAAAACTCATTCAATATTTCTAAGCTCGTGTATATATACATATAAACCCCACAACCCCGGCCAAAAGACACCCCTACATCTCTCTCTCTCTCTCTCTCTTTTTGAAAAGCTTGGCAGGGCTGCTCTCTCTCTCTCTCTGAAACCTTGGCAGTTCCAAGCTCTCTCTCTCTCTGAAAATGGGGAACTTGGTCTCTTCTTCTAAGTCATGGGTCAGTACAGGAGGGAAGCTCATTTTCTCAGATGGCACCACCGATAGCCTCACTGAGCCGATTACAGTCGCCGAAATCATGCTCAACCACCCAAATCATTATGTGATCGACTCACACCTTGTACCGACTAAAGGTACCAAACTTAACCCGTTACCAGCAGATTACGTATTAGACCCCAATAAGGTGTACCTGCTCCTCCCTGTGACACGTGGCAAGCTTTCAGCTGAGGATGCCAGGCGGATACTGGCCTCCACGCGGTCCACAAAGCGGCTTACCCAATCATGTTCTGCACCGATATCTCCAGAAGTAGTAGAAATAGAGACGAGTCCGATTTTAATGAATACCGGTGTATTAGAAGAGGTACCGGAGTTTGTGACGGTTAGTCGACAACTGTCTTGCAAGGGGTGGAAACCATCTCTCGGTACAATTGTCGAGACAACTGGATCGCAAAAGAAGGTTCCCCATTGGCTATTCTGAAATCGAGAGTGATTTGTATTTGCTGATATCCGTCTTGTATAGTACCGACCTGGTATCCAAAAGAACATATACATTGCTGGATTTTATCAGATGGAATGAAATAGATCACAATCTTGTAAATCAATAGTCGATTTCTCAGTGTTATTATCTTGATTTATCTCAAGCATCTGATTTTAATCTGACATATCCCTTTGGATTCCTTGCCGATACTACCCAAAAGGAAATACCAGCAAATGCAAATCCAACCTCGACTAACAGTCGATCGAGTTCTAAACAAAAACGGCAATGTGTGGCATCTCACAAGCTAGCAACCAATAATTTGCTTGTACATTACAACAACGGTCGAAGATCAAAGGTGTGTGCGTGTGGGTCCCAGCTATCAGTGTCAAGCGGTTCATATTGGCTGCCGCACACACCTGAAACTGAACTGTGGCAACAAGAAACAGAAAGTGCAAACACTTATAATTTCAGGTAGATGGAATTTATTGCAAAGGCTAAGGATAGGTAACATGTAATTAAAGTCATGTCCAGTTGCAACACTTTGGTGGCTTGCCGCACATCGCCGTATTTGTATAGTAGTTTAGTTGAAATGTACGTATGTAAAATTTTATTAATGGTATATAAATTTACAAATTATAATTGCATTTTGCTTGTAAACAATGTGTGTGTATACTTTATATTCCCGGAAAGTCAGTGTCAAATCAAATTTTACATTTACTATATAACCTGTTAAAAAGTAGGAGCTTAGGTAATTTAATTAAAATATATAAATGTAAATTTATTCAAAAAAATAATAGAGGGAATTATTAGTAGATGCAAACTCTTGTAATCATGATACCAAAACATAACATTTTTTTAAATTAGTTACACTAACTTTTCTACAATTAGTTCATATAATTTTATTGAGTGTCTCGACTGTGTTATATATTAAGATTTTCTATAATCAAACCAGAATGATGAAAATTACTTTTGTTATAATTCATATTTATTAGTGAATTTTTTTTTTACTAAACTTAGAAACTATTCTTAAAATCAAAGTTACCATTCCTACTTATCTTTATTTGATCAGATGATCAAAATTAATTATTGTATTTTTCTCTCTTGATATATACTGCTAAGACATTACTCTACTTTAAAAAATTTGTGAGGAAAACTATTATATGGAAAATATTACAAAGTCAAGTAGTCAAAAAATAATGAAAAATTAATGTATTAAAATTACCTTAAAAATTATCTTTTTTAACGCTTGATTCATATGAAATGAACTTCAAAATTTATAAATTTGCATGTAATTGCATCACTCGTAAGGTATGTCAGTTTGAACTGTTTTGATATGTTGCTGAAGCATATTTGATGGATTTTGAAATAACACTACGGTTGAAATTACATTAATGTCATAGTAGTCAGAACAGTTTGGATTCGTTATTTGAAACTTATTTGATGAATTTTGAAATCAGTATCACTGTAGCTGAAATTACATTGATGTCATTGTAACTGAACTCCCTCTAAATTTATTTACATATTTTAAAATAATACATTCAGCTATCGTTGTTTATTTTAGTTTAATCACAATTATTGATCCCTATACTTCAAATCCATCAAAATGCACATTTAACGACTGCAAAATGTACACATGTCATTTTGAATTTTTATACTCATTGTTTAAAGTACTTTTCAAAATACGCACTTGACTATTATATATCTACTTTTCAAAATACGCACTTGACTATTATATATCTATGATAGTATGCGTATTATGATTTAGTCCGTAATACAAATTAATATTTTTATTTTTAAAGTTCTAATGGTCAATCACTAATTTTGAATGATTCGAAATTTTCAGATCAAGTGATTTTCTATCTATCTTAAAAAAATATAAACTTTGGTCTGCAAGTAGATATTTATATGGAATCATGTTAAACGGTTCGGATCGACCATTAAGATTTTGAAAATGAAAATATTGATCCGTATTATGAATCAATCCGTGATATGCATATACCATAGACTCACTCTAATGAATATTATAGGATGCACATTTAGCTATTGTAGTATACTTGCCTATATATTCATTTCTTTTTTTTTAATAAATTGACCAAATCTTGGAGGATATTTTAGGAGAGGAATCAGAGATAACTATTATATTTCTTAACTAGTTAAAAAAAATGGAAATGTGTAGGATAAGTAATTTCTATGGAGAATTTTGATAATTAATTGGATCTGGTTAGACAAGTTGTGTGCTTTTTTAAATTGATTGCGTGTGATTTGCATTTAGTTTGTTTATTGTAGTTAGGACTTAGGAGCATTAGCTTAGAAGCAGAATCTTTTTGTTTGTTTGATTGTCACCATTGTTATATCATTTGCTTCCAAAATAAGTTGGCTCTAGCTATGCCGAACCGAGAAGCCAAGAGAAAAATAAAAAAATTAAAAGCAAGCTGTGAAGGTAGACATGTTTCCAATTTGCCTTGTTTTTCTTCTTAAAAGAGACCAAGGAAAGAGGTTGTGACTGTCATGTGAAGAACATTTTTTTTTGCTAAACAAACATTTTAAAAGAGATAGAATAAGCAAAATATAACGTGCTCAACAGGCCTGACATGCCTGCCGTAATACCTAGTCTAATTTGTCATATATATTGTTGTTTCAAGTAATTATCTTATTAGTTTATTTGACTAATTTGTAAAATATACAATAAATTGAATTTTACGATTCTTTCTATTTGAGATTTTATGCAGGTTCAAGATATAAGGAATTGCAATATGCATGTATTGAACTGAAGAAAACATCAAGAGAAGTATCAAGAAATTAGATTGTAAAATAACAAACTTGGTAAAGTAGCTTTTGTTGTTGTTTCAGGAGGACAAACGTTACTAACGTGTTAGAAAACGTTATAACGTTTCCCCTATGAAAAACCTGCGAAATGAACTGATCAAAATGCCAAAATAGATGAAAACGTTACCAACGTTTCATAAAACATTATAACGTTTTAATTAAAATTCCACAAATTCAAAATTGCTATGTTGATCGTTTGATTTCCAGTGGAGATCGTTATGTAACGTTTTATAAACATTGTTCTCGAAGACTTCATTCTTCACTCTAGTTGGCCGTGTGACTTTCCATTGGTTGTAAGGGCTCACCGGTTCACAAGTTGTAACTCTTTCTAAGTTGGGTAATAAAAAGGCGCACCAAAAAGTTGGTTGCGACGCCCCGGAGACGTAGGCCGTTGTTTTGCCGAACTCCGTTAACATCCCACGTGTCAAATTTCTCTAAACTCTTCTATTTACCTTTTAACTTGAAATTATTTTTCAAATAGAAGATTAAGTGGTGCATTGAGTATAACAAAGTGGTATCAGAGCAAGTTACTCAAATTAAGACCCACTTAATTCGAGTCTTAGCGATCTAAATCGAAATGTCACCCATGAGATTAGCCAAGCAACCTCCAATTTTCGATACAACGACCAAAAACTTTAGTCATTGGAAGAAAACCATGATTAACTACCTAAATATACTTGAGGTATGGAATGTAGTGGTAAAAGGGTATACATCGGAGTTTACCACCGAAGACGATAAGGTTAAAACCTATGACTCCAAATGCAACAAGAAACACAATAATCTTGCAATTAATGCTATATTTAATGCGGTAAGTGAGTCGGTTGCATTAATTTTTGGGGATACAACTAATGCAAAAGACATGTGGAATGCCCTCATAAACCGATATGAGGGTGATACCCAAATCAAGAGAACCAAAATTACCGGTTTAGAAACCAAACTTGAAACCTTTAAGGTTGAAGATGGTGAATCCATTGAGGATATGTATAATAGACTTATGCTTATCCAAAACGAATTTATTGAATTGGGAGAACCTTTTTCTAACGATAAAATTGTAGGAAAGCTTCTTCGAGTTATGCTAAGGAAGCCAAGATAGGAAGAATTGGTGAGTGCTCTAGAGGCAATCCAAGGGACACATACATCATTCACCCCGGATGAGCTATATGCACACTTTAGGAGTTTCGAAAAGAAACTTATACAATCCGGAGAGCTAAAGCACGAGTCAAAATCCAAAACCGTAGTCTTTCCGGCACAAAACCGAAACTACCCTAGCTCCTTAAATAACCACCTATCAAATGATCAATTTATAAACAAGATTGATATTGTTTTGATGGCTATTCTAGATGAGAGTGCACCGCAACAAGCAATTGATGTGGACTCTATCATAGCAAGCAAGAATATCACCGACCAAACTACCATCGACATTCTCTTGGACATTGCAAGATCCAAGAACATAACATTGGATGAAAATAAAAGCGAAACCTCAACGAGCTCCGCTAATGAGGTGTGTTTGATTACATCTCAAAAAGAAAGTGCTTGGATCATTGATAGTGAATGCTCACACCACATGACCGGTGATAAATCTATTTTTAAATCTTTAGAACCTTATGATGGTGGTACGGTTACCTTTGGTAATAACCAAAGAAAAAACTCTATTATTGGAATTGGTACAATTGGTAACCAACACTTGACCATATCTAATGTATACCTTGTCGAATGATTAAACTATAACTTACTTAGTGTTAGTAAGTTATGTGACTCTGGATATTACACTAAATTTGATGTTAATGCTTGTCACTTAGTTAGGTCTTCGGATGATGCAATGATATATACGGGTAAGAGAAAGAAAAATATTTATTATTTGTACTTTGCCCATTTTGATTCCAGTGAAACATGTCTAAGTGCCGTAACAACCGGTTCATAGTTATGGCATAGAAGGTTAGGTCATGTATCCATTGACACCATTCGTAAATTGGCTAAACTAAATCTTGTTAGGGGTTTGCCTACACACAAATTAGAAATTGATGGACTTTGTGATGCTTGTGTACAAGGTAAGCAAACCAAAAGTAGTTTTAAATCCAAGGACATGGTATCAACCGATCAACCTTTGCAATTGTTGCATATGGACTTATTTGGACCAATTAGTGTACCTAGTTTGGCTAAAAAGAAATATGCATATGTAATTGTAGATGACTATAGTCGTTTTACTTGGGTATTATTTCTCCAACACAAAGATGAAGCAATTGAAAATTTCATCCAATTTTGCAATCGAGTTGAAAATGAAAAGGGTTTAAAAATCATTCGAATTCGAAGTGACCATGGGGGGGAATTTGAAAATGCAAAATTTGATGAACTTTGCTCTAAAAGGAGATATAAGCATGAATATTCGGCTCCTCGTACACCTCAACAAAATGGGGTTGTTGAAAGAAAAAACCGAACATTAGTTGAGCTCGCCCGAACCATGCTTAATGAATACTCCTTGCCCAAACACCTTTGGGCCGAGGCGGTTAATACGGCATGCTATGTGGTAAATCGCGCTAGCATAAGGTCGATATTAAATGAAACACCTTATGAGCTATGGAAGGGTTACAAGCCAAAAATATCTCACTTTAGAGTATTTGGGTCCAAATGTTTTGTGCTTGATGAATCCTCTAAAATAACCAAATTTGATTCTAAATCAATTGAAGGGATGTTTGTTGGTTATTTAATGTCAAGTAAAGCCTATAGAATTTACATTGCATTACATCAGGTTGTAATTGAATCTATAAATGTTAAATTTGATGAAGATGCTAATCAAAAGGTCGAGGAAGGTATTCAAATTGTAGGTCTCGAGATGCCATTTGTAGAAAGAAATGACATGACTACTCCAACCGACAACATTGAAAACAAATCCGAGGTGATTCAACTTGAAACACATGCAACAAATGGTAATGCGAATCAAGTGAACGAGCCGGTGCAAACCGAAGAGGAACATCCTTCACCAATAAATGATGAGGTGAATCAAAAAAGCGATCCGGTTCAATCCGAAGAAACACAACCTTCACAAACCGAATATCAAATTCCCGAAGATCTAAGGGAAGTCACATCTCACCCCCTTTCTAATATAATTGGTGATCCTAGAGAAAGTGTTAGGACTAGGTCAAGTTTAAACTAAATGATTGGTCATTGTGCTTTTGTATCCAATATCGAGCCTAAACACTTTAAAGATGCAAATGTTGATCCAAATTGGATTTGTGCCATGCAAGAAGAACTTGCTCAATTTGAAAGGAACAAAGTTTGGGAACTAGTGCCTAGGCCAAATGATCGCATGATCATTGGAACAAAATGGGTGTTTAGAAACAAAAAGGACGAAGATGGAAATGTCATTTGTAATAAAGCTCGGTTAGTAGCCCAAGGGTACAAACAACAAGAAGGTATTGATTTCGAAGAAACCTTCGCACCTGTAGCTCGTCTTGAATCCATTCGCATGCTTTTAGCATATGCCACCAACAAAAATTTTATTCTATTCCAAATGGATGTTAAGAGTGCATTCTTGAATGGATTCATAGATGAGGAGGTATATGTAAATCAACCACAAGGCTTTGTTGATCTGACATTTCCTAATTACGTTTATACTCACTAAAGCTCTCTATGGCCTTAAACAAGCTCCTAGAGCATGGTACGGTAGACTTAGTTCCTTTCTAATTGATCATGAGTTCATAAGGGGTAAAAATGATACTACTATTTTCACTAAGAAAAGGAACAATTCACTCTTAGTGGTACAAATCTATGTAGACGACATTATTTTTGATTCATCTAATGCGGCACTTGCCAAGAAATTTTCTTCTCTTATGAGTAGTAAATTTGAGATGAGCATGATGGGTGAGTTGACATTCTTCTTGGGACTCCAAATTAAACAACTCTCGGATGGCACATTCGTGAGCCAAACGAAGTATGCGAAGGAGTTGATCAAGAAGTTCGGAATGACCGAAAGCAAGACAAGTCCTACACCTATGGCAACAAATGCAAATCTCGACTCGGACCCAAATGGCACGCCGGTCGACATCACTCAATACCGAGCTATAATAGGTAGCCTACTCTATTTAACCGCTAGTAGACCCGATATAATGTATGCGGTATGTCTATGTGCTAGATTCCAAGCAAATCCCAAAGAATTGCATTTGAAAACCGTTAAAAGAATTCTCAAGTATGTTAAGGGTATATTAAATTTGGGATTATGGTATGGCAAACAATCGGAATTAGACTTGATAGGATATGCCGATGCCGATTTTGCCGGAGACCGTATGGATAGAAAGAGTACAAGTGGTACGTGCCAATTTCTTGGTGGATCACTTGTTTCTTGGTCAAGTCGCAAACAAACCTCGGTTGCCCTTTCCACAACGGAAGCCGAGTATGTTGCGGCCGATAGTTGTTGTACACAAATTCTGTGGATGATCCAATCTCTAAATGATTATGAAATTCGCTTCCGCAACATCCCAATTATGTGTAACAATACGAGTGCCATTATGATCTCCAAAAATCTGGTTCTCCATTCTAGAACTAAGCACATAGAAATACGACATGATTTTATTAGGGATCATATTGAAAAGGGTGAAATACAACTCATACATATTGACACTACAAACCAAATGACCGATATGTTCACAAAACCTTTAAATGCTCACCAACATAATGAATTAAGATTTAAATTAGACATGCTTGAACTCAAGAACTAATTCAACATAGTGTAATTATATACTTCATTGTCAAGCATAACAATCAAACATCATTTTTTTTTCTGAAATTTACAGAGAAGATCGTTATACAACGTTTTATAAAACGTTACAACGCTTTCTGTTCTCAATCATATTTGAACTGCAAAAATTTTGTAAAACGTTACAATGTTTTTGGAAACGTTATAACGGTTATTCAAATGATCATTCGAATGCAAAAATTTTGTAAAACGTTACAACGATTTTGGAAACGTTATAACGATTCTCAAAAAGAATTTTGTTATCTTTTAGAAATTTTGAAAATCAATAAAACAAGTCAGAAAACGTTATAACGGTTCGTAAAACGTTATAACGGTTCGTAAAACGTTATAACGTTTTATTACAAAAATGCGAAATTTCTGAACTTCAAAATTTCAAACTTTCAGCGAAAAAGTCAGTAGAGTTCGTTGTGTAACGTTTTGTAAAACGTTATAACAATTTCATCGAGAAAACGCTAATGACAGTGGAAAGACGCATCGTTTCCTCTCTCTTTATTCTTAAACCCCTTTCTCTTCTATTCTCTCTCTCTCTCTCCGCCGCCTCCCCTCCTTTTTTTTTCTCCTTCTAACCTCATTTCTTCACCAAATCTCAAGATTTTTAGAGATTTCTTCTCTCCTTTCCTCCCTCTACTCAACTCTACTCTAAAAATTCTCTCTCTCCTCTCCGTCTCTCTCATTTTCTCTCATTTTCCACTAAGACCTAGCAAGCCATCTCTTCATATCCAACAATTCGACCGCTCGATTGACGATCCGTCTTCGCCATTGCCCTTCTAGCGCTCTTCTCTTCATTAATTGGTGTGAGACTTCTCAATCGGTAAATTTTGTACTTTCTATTGTCAACTTAACCATGTCGCATAGACCGGCTAGAACCAAATTGGTCCCAAACAAAAACAAACGCACTAGAACTAGTGCATCGGGTGGAACGAGTAGTAATTCTACAATTGTTGATCACACTATCACCCGTACCAACTGGTACCTTTTTCGGGATATAGAAGCCTACAACAATTATATCGGGGAATTTGAACACAAAACCCTCACTCCTTGCTACTTTTTTGACAAATCTACCCAAACCTTCTCTCCGGATGAGGACCACAAAATCATGGAATACCTTCTTCATTGGAATTGTGACTCGTTTCTAAAAATCAACGACTCTTATGATGCCACCATCACAAAAGCCTTCTATGCGAATCTCAAGGTTAGTGAGAGTCCGTTGTGTTTCGTAGCTATGTGTGTGGAAGATAAATTGAACTCTCTCCAAAACCTATCTCAATGGCTTCAATTGCCCAATGAAGGTGAGGAAATTTACATCCTCCGTAATTGGCCAAGGGGAATGCCCGAGACGGCCTATCAATATAAACGATGGTTTAATCCGTCTTATAAACCCGGTGACTGTCTCTATATGACACATCTACCCTCGCTTCACAAGCTACTCTTCTTTCTCATTAATAACATTCTTGTTCCCAAGGCCGCAATCAAGACTAATTTGGAAAGGGGTCCGATGTTCTATCTTCGCCATCTCATAACCCTAGACCAAGAAAAGAAATTCAACCTCCCATTCATCATACTCAATCATATGAAGAGTGCCCTCTCGAGCAAGGTCGCATGTTTACCTTACAGCCATCTCATTCAAAGGATCATTCGAATGAGCGGAATCAACTGTGATATTCAAACCTCACCCGAATTGCTCCTTACACCGCCTATTCACTTGATTGATCTTCTCCCCAAATACGGGTGGCGACAAGGAATCTCATAATTGGGCCTACCTCACCTCAAACCCGATGCTAGACAAATCAATCGGTGGATCAAATACCTGAATTCTCAACCGAACCAGTATTGGGACCCAAGGGCACCTGAGCCGATCCCCGTTGAACCTCCACAAGTCGGTGATGCAAACCAAGTTCCACCACAAGCGGGTCAAGGTGACTTCCCCCAAGCTTTCACTCAACAAATGGCCGCCTTGGTTGAACAAATGCGACAAATGAACGAAAATCAAGGTACTATGTCTAAACGCATTCAAAGAATGAGTGTTCGGATCAAGAAAAATACCAAAGCCATTAAATCTCTTGATGAAGTTCAAACCGACCTTGTGAAGCAATGTGTGCGATTCTTTGGTTCATCGAATGTCTCAACAAGTCAAGCCTCACAAGATGACGAGGACGATGAAGATGATGATAATGAAGATGGCATGGATGAAGACGACGACGATGAGATTGCTCCAAATTGATCTCTCACCTTTAAAATTCTTAAATTTCAAAACCTACAAGTTTATTGAATTTTTTTGCTATGCTTGACTTGTGGTTGAACTTGATTGTTTTGCTTGCATGTTTGTTTAACTTTAATTTAAATTGCTTAGTTGTTTTTGTTTAAAAAATTGACTTGATTGAGTAGAATTAACTCTATTGATATGATGTATGACAAGATTGTGAATTGATTATCCAATGTTGAAATTTGTAAATTGCATAGTGTGGGATAAATCAATACCTCAAATTTGGTGGTTACATTTTAAATTCTTAGTGTTATATTACAAAATTGAGGGGGAGTACATATTTTGAGGGGGAGCACTCCTATGTTGTGCTATTTTTTCTCCCTTTCGTCGATTTCCAAAAGGGGAAGAATTGCAAGACGTGCAAGATTGATCAATTGCCTCATTATGATAATCTTCATTATGGGAAAATTTCAAATTTTTTTTTGGGAAAATCAAATTATGCACTTACTTGCATTGTATGTTTTGCAAATCGTCAAATGGGGGAGATTGTTGTTTCAAGCTGTTATAGTCCGTAGATTTTTAAGTTAATTAATTGCACTAACAATTAATATTTGCAAGTAATTAAAAATTTTAGTTAATAAAGTAAGGAAGTCAAAAGCTAAATTATAGTGTTGTTGATTAAACGAAAACTTAAACTTACAAGTTTATAAAATTTATTTGTACAAGCAATATATATATCCATAACTTATAAAATTACAAGTTTGTGACATATTATAATAAGAGAAATTTTATATGGAAGTACAAATATTAATAAAGAAATTAATTTAAATAAATAAGGAGGTTATGAATTAATTCGCAAATTAGGTTACGAAGATTTGAAAATTCGTACCTATTATTATAACACAAATTCTCATCAATTTAGTTTGATTACACGTAATTTATCAGTGGGTACTTTCAATTTAAGAACCTCTCTAATTTCCTGGAATTAATTAAATGAATAATATAATAAGAAATTTTATAATAATATAGATATTAATAAAAAGTTCGTTAATAAAAATCTAATAAATATTACAAACAAATTATAATTAAACAACGAACTTTAGAAAATTCCTATTAGTTTCTAAATGTAAATAAGTGTAGTGGATTTGATTTGATTTGATTTGATTAAATGTAATGGACTCGTTAGATATCATCAAATTAAACCTCTTTTAATTGCTGGGGAATTCTCAATCGTTCAAGTTTATCCAGCACGGATCTCAAAGAATACTGTTTCTTATAAAAGAATTCTTGAATTGATCTGAACCGTCCGATTTCAATCTGCATGAGTCTTGATGGGGAAAACCATACCCGTCCCTTTTTATTTCCTCTTCCCCTCTCTCTTTTGTCCCTGATTCACGCACCCCACCCCCATTACGGATCTGTATCCTCTCTATTACTACAGAGGATGCGCATCACTTTACGGTTTGAGATTAAATCTCAGCTGGTTTGAGATTCGGGGAAAAATAGGGGGCAGTATTATTGGGCTTTAAGATTCGTGCCAAGTTAAAAGAACGGTTTGGATCAACTCAAAAAAGAATCATTCCAAAAGATACCCTTTTGCGGTACTACACCGGATACGAATTCCCCCCATTACGCTCTCTCTCTTTTCTCCTTCCTGGGGAAGGAAATGAATTTCCAAATTCCATCCAAATTTGAATTGAGATCCGCACTCTCCTTCTCTTTTAATTTTGAGACAAACCTGAATCATTCATCTCTATCTTGCACGAATCTTAAAGTGGACCCTTGAGTTTTAAAATCTCTCCTTACTCTCTCTTTTTCTCTCTTCTGTCGCTGGGCTCCCCTCTCTCGTCCCTTGCTGCCTCTCTTTACGTGAATTGGAGAGAACCCTAGGGTTCCCTCTCCCGTCTCCCGCTCACGCCCGACTGAGTAGTCGGCGCCTTATCTGCTCCTGTCACTTCGCCTTGTGCGCAAAGTCTCGCGCCGTATGACCATCAAAGAGCAGATATCTGACTCTCTGACTCTTGCATGATCTTTCTTCTCCTTTCCGGGTATATATGTTGTCTCTCTCTCGTTTTTGGTTTGCTGGTTTTCTCCCTTGCCTTCGCTCATGTGTTGAGACAAATCTTACTCTCTCTCTCTCTCTCTTTTCTGTTTGCCTCTGTGATCGCTATTGTGCATTTTTCTTGTGGTTTGGCTTTCTTGTGCTCTCTTGGTGTTGTTCTGGTGCCTGGAGGTGCCTCTTTCTTGTGGTGTTTGCTGATTTCGTTTGACAACCAGGAGACGAGGCACCACGACCTTGGTACCGGCCCTTTGTTTCCCCTTCTTGTCTCTGCGATTGTGTTGCCTTTCGGGTAAAATCTTGAGCTCCTTTCCTTATTTTGATGTTGTGTATGCTTTGTATGCGTGTGGTTGTGCTTTTTTCTTGCTTGCTTGTTACTGGGTTCGGTACCACAGTTGGTACCTTGTGATTTGCTTATGAGTGTGGGCTGTGTTGCTTTGTTCTGGTACGATGGTTGTGAGATTTTTCTTTTCTGTTCGCAGAGTGGGGTTATGCTCTTGTTGTTCCCTGCTTGTACCGGCCGTTGTTGATTTTTGTTTGCCTTGATCGGCCTTGTGCTACTTTTCCGATCTCCGTGGTGTTTGTGTGCCTGGCTCTTGACCTGTGCTTGTGTGTGTGTGATGTTGATATGCTTATGGGTTGCAAACTCGGGGTGTGCTGGTGCCATGGTACCAGCCCAGTGACACCACTGGTACCGGTTTTGTGTATGGTTCTGTTGTTATACCAGCCTTGAATTGACAGGGACCTCATTGTAATTATTATAATTTTGAAGTTGGTTTTGTAAGATTCCATCCCCTATGTAAATTGTTGAAATCGAAGGGACTTAAATGCAAATTTTTAATTTAAATGGTGAATTTGAGCCTTTGTCCTTTGGGCTCGCTGAGGATTAACTAAATGGGGCTATAGCCTATTTTTGAAAAAGAAAAATGAAAATTTTCGTAATCTGGACTTAAGCCGAAAATTTATAAAGTAAGTCAGCTTTTGAAAATTTTATAGATTGGAATTTTTATACACCCCTACATGCAATAGGTTAGAACACTATCTAATTTTCGTCCAAATTTTGGTTTGCAATACGAACTAAGAAAGATAACGATAGAACGCACAAAATTTAAATCACATTAAATGCAACACATGTAGTTAATTAGGATTAATAATTTAATAAAATTGATGCAATAAAACCAAGTATAATTATATTGTTAATTAATGAGAACAATTAATTAGCAAAATATCTCGTTCGTATCTATAATTTCTTTTGATCTATAGTAGTTAGCATAACTAATTAGTGAAACATTTTTTCTCTTATATACGTATTAAAAATGTATATAGTATTTAAACGACGTACATTTTTTTTTCCAAATAAGAACGTTATTTAAATTTAAGCGAACTATAACTAAATTCGAATCCGTAGATTTGCTGATATAAGTTGCCAATGCATTTTTCTTAATAAAATACAACTTGAATTAAATAAATGAGTTACTTAATTTTTGTAATGGACACCATAGGAATGACATAATTACCGTACGAACATTCCGACGAAATAAATTATGTAAAGCGTCCTATCCCGTAGAATTAATTAGAATAGTAATTACTTATCGTAAATACAATTAAACTTAATAAGTTGGCGATTAATTAACAACGTAAAATTATCGTATGATTATTATAATAACTTTAAAGTAATAAATTTTTATTTTAAACCAAAAATATAAATTTAATAAGACGTTAAGTTATTTAAGAATAATTTAGATACAAAATATATATTAATGATTCTTATATGTATTAGAATAGATAAGTAATTAAGCAACACATATTTTTATCAAGTATTTAATAGATGTAATTAGAGTAGTAATAAAATATTGAATTGCGCGACTTAGTTAGAAATAATAAAAACATGTAAATTTGTGAAATGTTTCGTTTTTAAAATTTTATAACCAAGTTATGTATCTAAAATATAAAATAACTAAACTATACTACACTGAATTCAAATTTAGTAATAATTATACAATTTACATATTTTTATTTAAATATTAGCATTAGGGATTTTAATTTATAAATTATCTTCCGAAACTGAATTTCGAGCAATTAAAATACTTATGATTAATTTAAACAAAACCGAAGTAGCTAAGTAATTAGAATAGATTAAATTAGTTAGAACACGTATAATTTACCATAACTCACGAATAATTATTTCTTTGATATTTTGGCATTAGAATTTTCATAAGCGATTTATCTTCAAATTAACATATTAAAAAAAACACTATCTATTTTTAAATCAAGTTAGATTAAATTAAATCAAAATGAATGATAAATATCTGACTAAATTGGTACTGTCCGACTGACTGATTCGGTAATTTTTATCAATCGAAATAATCAAGAATTTAATGAAAACATATTAATTGGGACGAGGGTTAGTATAATCTAGCGCAGATTTTAATTAGTTTAAATTACGTAACTTTAGATCCGCAGATCTCGCACGAGTCCGATACATGGACTGAGCCGACTGACGCGCTGATTGGAGCATACGAGGATTTCGCCGCTTTCACTGAGGGTTGGTCGTCGCGTCTTCAGCCCTACAGGTTTGGAATATCTGAATTATTTTATTTCGTGGGAGTACTCTTACCAAGTCGTTCCACTTGACCTGACATCCGCACTTTATTTTTAAGTAGATGCATTAAAACTGTAGAGCATGTTTATTCTTTCTGCACTGTAGGTAGAAATTGCATAAACCCCGATAAATAAATAATTTATTGTTTATTAGGAGTAAGGTAAATAAATAATATTATATATATTATTATTATAATATTAAGTTATTAGATTGCCTTCTTCGAGAAGAAGGCAATATATTATTGCATATTTATACGCATGCATTGGTGAGAGCTGAGTAGAGACTGAATGACTGCGCTCCGGCTTGTGGAATGGGACACGAGTCGGCCTCACAGCCATTGAGCCAGGGTGTCACTTGACTTTCCGGATGGTCTTCTTGGACTTATATTATATGTATAAACTTGATTATGTATTCATTCGATCATTTTACCATTACGTGCGGGCCGGACTCGAGCCCTGAGGCACGAACGATTCTGGAGTGATCTCCACCTACATTAGGAGCTACATTGCCTAGAACGGAATTCCACCCTTGTGAAATTGTGTGTGTGGTGCATAAGGCCGGACTCGAGCCTTGATGCATGGGGCCCGGACTCGAGCCCAAATCCTATTGATCTGGCTAGACGGTAGAGTTCTCACCTGCTCATGAGGGATGAGATTAACTATTTTTACGATATGCTTTGTATGATTTCTCCTATTTTATATGTTTGGTTATGAATCGTTTTAGAGAAAGGAGCAAACACCGAATTGAGATATGTCAATTGGCTAGCGTGCTAATCATATGAGGCAATGCTCGGTGTCAATAGGCAATGTGTATCATTGGACTCTCTAATCGCAGTCCTTAGACATATCTTGAGGATCTTTGATCCGATTAGCACAGCACGGGGTGACTTTTATTCGTACTATTATTATATAAATTCTACACTCAGTATTCCGATGCTGATTTTTTCGATTTAACTATCAGATTATATTCCACTTGGATTTTTATTTGGGGAAACTTTCGCATGTTGGCATATTAGAATAATCGCATCATGATAATGATTAAAAAATATTTTTCTTCTTCTTTTTATTAGCTATTAAGATAGGTTCACACATGCGCATATTTACTTACAAGCATAATTGTACGAAATTTTATAAATAAAAGTGGTTTGACCGTAGAGGACCCCTGAGGGAATAAATTCTGGGTCACATACTGGGCGATTCGTCGCTCACCCACAAGTTGTTTTGTGGGTTTTAGGTACAGAGTCTGGCGATCCGCAGCAGGAGTTGTCAAGAGCTGTCCCCGAGGACCACGCAATTCGATTTTATATTTTGGGACTTTTGATTAGGTTTACGATATCCGATGTTTTGTTTTGTACATCGGATTCGATAGACCTTGTATTCCTTTTTGTAACTCGTGTTGTATTTTGTGATGTGGATTGTATGAATGTTATATGTGTATGTTTATTTATTGATGTATGACTTGTGCTCTTATTATGATTAATTACGCTTCCGCATTTATGTACTATTTATATTTGTTTAGCCTTGCGTGTTTATTGAGTTAATAAACACGAGGCGAGGATCAGTCACGCCCTAATCCAGAAATCCTGATTTGGGGTGTGACACAAGCAATTCTCTTGTTAGTCTATTTGACTAATTTGCAAAACATACAATAAATTGAATTTTAAGATTCTTTCTATTTGAGATTTTATGCAGGTTCAAGATATAAGGAATTGCAATATGCATGTATTGAACTGAAGAAAACATCAAGAGAAGTATCAAGAAATTAGATTGTAAAATAACAAACTTGGTAAAGTAGCTTTTGTTGTTGTTTCAGGAGGACAAACGTTACTAACGTGTTAGAAAACGTTATAACGTTTCCCCTATGAAAAACCTGCGAAATGAACTGATTAAAATGCCAAAATAGATGAAAACGTTACCAACGTTTCATAAAACATTATAACGTTTTAATTAAAATTCCACAAATTCAAAATGGCTATGTTGATCGTTTGATTTCCAGTGGAGATCGTTATGTAACGTTTTATAAACGTTATAACATTTTAGAAACTCAATTCTCAGAATTTCAAAAACGATGAAAACGTTATTAACGATTTAGAAAACGTTATAACGTTTTAGAAGTAAAGTTCACAGAAAAGAATGACCTAGTTCAAAATCGATGAAAACGTTGTGAACGTTTGTAAAAACATTGTAACGTTTTAGACCAGAATGCTCTTTCTGAAGCTGTCTCTATAAATAGAACTTTGGGCTCCTTTCCAAAGTAACTTTAGCCGCCTCCAAACATTCAAAACCTGATTTTCTGTGAACTTGAGTTCTACCATTGTTGTGAGAGCTTATAACTTCAAATCACTCAAACAACCTCAAATCTACTTCACTAATCTTGAGTTAGATTAGATTAGAGTGAGATTTTGAGTGTTTCTCTTGTGAACATTGTTCTCGAAGACTTCGTGTTTCACTCTAGTTAGCCGTGTGACTTCCCATTGGTTGTAGGGCTCACCGGTTCACAAGTTATAATTCTTTCTAAGTTGGGTGCTAGAAAGGCGCACCAAGAAGTTGGTTGCGACGCCCCGGAGACGTAGGCCGTTGTTTTGCCGAACTCCGTTAACATCCCGCGTGTCAAATTTATCTAAACTCTTCTATTTACTTTTTAACTTGAAATTATTTTTCAAATAGAAGATTAAGTGGTGCATTTAGTATAACATATATATATACATACATACATACATATATATATATATATATATATAGAGAGAGAGAGAGAGAGAGAGAAAGAGAGAGTAGAACTAGGGTGCTCTTAAGTTCACCAAACCTCTTGTGAACTTGATTCTAAAATATATCGAATCGACTTTAAACGATGAATCCAAACCGTTGAAATCCTTCGACCTAATGATTGATGGGTCTACATGTGAAAATTTTAAAGTTTCGAATTAATTTAATATAGAGTCAAGTGGTCAAAGGAGTCCAAAAAATGAATGCATTAAAATTAATTTATAAACCTTAAACTTTTGACCACTTGACTCTATATTAAATTAATTCAAAACTTTAAAATTTTCACATGTAGACGCATCACTCATTAGGTAGAAGGGTTTCAACAGTTTCGATTCATCGTTTAAAATCGATTCGATATATTTTAGAGTCAAGTTCACAAGAAATTTGGTGAACTTAGGAGCACCCTAGTTCTACTCATATATATATATATATATATAGTAAGGCTACCATGCATTGCAAAGTAAAAAGTTGGTTTTAATGTGCTTTTTAAGCCATTGGATGTGCTTGAAGATTCGTGCGGATCAATCTGATCAAATTCGAATTTTGTCGCTGAAATTTTGAGTTATCGCCTCTCCATTAACTGGACCCGTCCAATTCCTTAAACCCCCCCCAACCCACCCATCTCTCTCACAGCTTATTCTATCCATCTCCCGTCCAAAATCGCCCCTCTCCTCTCTTTTGTCAGCTCCACTCAGTCCGGCAGCTCTCCGGCAACAGCGACAACCTCTCTCTCCTCTCTCGACGAAGCTCACCGGCCTCAGAGTTTACACCCTAAGTTGGACAAGATAGTTGAGGCCTTTCAATCGTGGTAGAGAAAATTGTCTCCATGGAACCCCGATCATGACCAAAAACGTACAGAAATTAGGTGATTTTTTGAGTTAGAGCTTACAAGTTGGTTATTAGGTGTAGTACCTGGTAAGATGAAGGGTACATCAACGAAAAGTTTGACACAGATGATCTACTCTCTCAGTTTGGAAAGAATGAGTTTAACTGGTAATTGATTCCTTTGATTTTTAGTATCAAGTTTCAATTTTTTTCAATTATTATGTTGTCTATAGTTTGCAAATTAGTACCACGTTGGGTCATTTTTTTTTTAATTGGAGTAGGCTAGTGACACTTCTGCCTTTTACTTGTATTGAGCAATGTGAAAGTGTTTAGGGCTCTGAAACAATTCACCTTCTATTAATTACACCAAGTAAAATTCTATTAAATGTTGCTTACAGGCATATGACATTGGAAAGAAGAGAAAAAGAATCTTGTCTGCATAAAGAAAAGCTAAAAAGAAGGTTCGATGCCTCCTCATTTTCTGAAAATCAGACTTTTGTTATATTTTATCATTAATTTTGTTTTTTTGGCTTGGTTTCGTATTGGTTTGTAGAAAACATATCGGATAAAGAGAGCAAAAAAATTAAGAGAAGATTGTATCTGATCACCGGGGCAACCAACTAATAAAAATAAATCAGAGACCATTTAATTTAAACGCTCATTGTTACTAAACATATCAATCTCCAATCATCCATGGTGTCAATGTTCTCCACCACCAATTTAACATTGATTAAGAAATCATTCCATCTTCTCGCCCCCCTTTTTCTTTTCTCTGAATCATTTGATATGTTTCCATAGGATCTTATGTATGAAAAATATTCTAACAAATCTACTTTCTTTATCTTATTTTGGCAGTTTTTCCTAAAGGCGGGTACATGTTGGTATGGATCAACTAGCAAATATCACCATCCGTGTGAGAAGATACGAGGAATATATTTTTAGGTTCTTTGATTTAGGAGTTTGTGTAAACTACTAATTAGTGTTAAACTATGTTTTTGTTGTGCTAAATTGTCATTTCAGTTGTTGTAATATATTGTGTTGGATGCAATTTGTTCTGTTTTGCTGTTGGGTTGTGCAATGTAGTGTTAAATGTATGCTACAAGAGGAATGATTACTCATATATTGTTAGTTTGTTACTGTACTAGTTTTTTCTTGTATGCTGTAAAATGTATGATTTTTCTTGAAGGGGGCCTTTTTAATACATCCATATATGGTTCACACTTCTTGTATGCTGTTAAAGGAATGGTTTTTCTTGTATAGTGCTATTGTTTTGATTGAAAATTGTATTTCGTTGATTATTGCTGTAAGTACTGATTGCACAAAGCAGAAGATATCAAGTTATATGGAGATTGTGGATTTTAGCAACCGATCAATTATATGGTACACTCAACCTAAATCATACAACTCAGAGCATCATCTCATGTAAAAGAAAATTACACAATTCAAACAACTCAGAGCATCATCTCAAATAAACAAAAGAAGTATAATAAAATTGATTGCAGATAAAAAAATGTTTATATGCTTCGTTGCATCTATATTTTGCAATGAAATTAAATAAGATGGGGGATGTAAGTGTAAGTTTCCTTTTTCTCTCTCTGACAAGCTCCTTCCTTCATACCAGTAGATGTCTGCTAATCCTGTTTTATCACCCACCGCTTTGATTTCTTACCAGCAATCTATGTACTATCTTTGTGAAATTGATTAGACTTCTATTGTGAAGAGGGTTAGATTTCATACAAGCAATCTCCTTCGCACCTCGATCCTTCAGTTGCATGTTGAATTAGTATGAATGAAATTTCAATGAAAATTGAGTTTTATCTCAATTCTAAAGAAGCTGTGATAAATCTAATTAGTACCAAATAGTGAAGTTCAATATCTCGCACCTCTGATCGATGACTATTAAGTTGAAAAAGAACTTAAATTGCAACAACTTGTGAAATTTCTTAAAGAAAGCACAAATTTCTAAAAATAAAACGAAGTTCTTACAAAATACAACAAATTTGAGAGTGAAAGAGGGAACATTATACCTTTATACACAGAGAGAGAGACCATTATACCAATACAGAGAAACAACATATGCTTGAGAGGAAGCTCAGCTCCATTAATCGATATCAGATCTGAGAAAGAAGGACGTCGCAAGGAAGAGGACTGAGGCAAAGCTCGACCGAGAGTAGAGGCATTGGATCGGTGACTGGTCTAAGCACCGAGAGGAGAGGAGCAGAGCACCGAGAGAAGATGGCACCGGGAAAGGAAAGCTTGTGCGCGGATTTAGGTCTGGGTGAGAGAGAGCGAGCAAGCGAGGGGGTTTGGGATTTGGGGTGGTTTATTTTACTGGAGGCCTCCAGTACTTGAGATACGTTTTTACTCATTTCAACGATATATTTTTGAATCTGATCGGATTGATCCGCACGAATCCTGAAGTACATCCAACGACTTAAAACGCTAATTAAAACCAGCCTTTTAATTTGCAATACATGGTAGCCTTACTCTCTCTCTCTCTCTCTCTCTCTCTTATATATATATATATATATATATATATATATATAGATGGGCTAACTTGCTTTCGGATTTTTTTACTATTTATTAAGCCACTTTGAAAATTGCTGATCCAAAGTGGCTTAATAAATAGTAAAAAAAATTCCAAAAAATATAAAATTTGGTCTCTAAGCACATTTCAATATGGAGAACATGTTGAGCAGTACGGATCGGCTATTTGAGCTTTGGAAATAGCGATATGAGCGTGAATTAAAACACCCCCTTTAATTCTCAATGCACAATAGCCTTACTATATATATATATATATATATATATATATATATATATATATATATATAGGGATGGGCTATGGTGAGTTGCGAAGTAAGATGTCATTTTTACTTCATGCTGATATTTTTCTTTCGAAAATCCAAACAACCGATCCGAACCGCTCAGCATGTTCTCCATAATGAAATGTGCTTGGAGACCAAATTTTATATTTTTTGGAATTTTTTACTATTTATTAAGCCACTTTGAAAATCATTGTGTTGGGTTATGGACGGTCCAAACCGTTGATTAACTTAAGATGCGGAAAGAACGTAAAACAAAAATTTTACTTCTATCTTAAGTCAAGGATTAAACGAGGTATGTCAGAATACTTTCCAAGGCGATCCACCTTCAGTATTCTTTGGCATCAAAACCCGATTTAATCCTATTTACAGATCTACTCCATAATTGATTTCTAAACTTTAATCTACTTACAAATTAAATAGATTAATATAACATATTTATACCTTGATCCAAATTCCAATTGGATTACAGCAGACCGAGAAGATCGAATCTGAGGAACGTCTTGCCTCGGAGTATCAGACGTCTGATACCTCTATCGGTCGTCCACCAGGAACCACCAGAGCGCTGGCTTTCTACTGCGAGAAATACTGACCAGCGAGATTCGCAAAAACACTATTCACGGGAGGCGTGAAAACACTATTCACGAGGATCGTAAAAACTGACTGCGTCTCGCGCAAAATCAGATTCACGAAACTTCGCGAAAACACTATTCACGACAACCGCAACCGAGAAAGAGAGAAAATAGATTTATCGATCCAATCAGTCTGATCAGTTCAGATATGAGTGAATTAGTAATTTTCTCTCTACCCTTATCTCTCTATTTATAGGAAAAATTAAGGAGGTTGGCCGATTACCAAAATACCCTTAATTTTTGGCCTATTTACAAGATTGCCATTATCAATGGCGGTTTCCAAAATATCAATCAAATTGATATTTTGCTCCATGCCGACATGGTTATAATAATATATATATATATATATATATATTTGATTTATCATTTGATTTTTGTTAATCATGCCGACATGTTTTAACAAATAATATATATATATATAGATGTATATTTGATTTTATTTTAATTTTAATTAAGGTTTTAATTTAATAATGGTTGTCAACCCAAATTCAAAACCATAATTAATATTTAAAATCTAAATCAAATATATATAATTGTTCTAAACAATTATATTTCTCAGGGTTCGGTTTCGGTACGATTTTATACAACGTATCGAATACGCTTATAAATTGACTGTTGTTTCTGCTTGTCATCTTATATGACATTTATAATTTAATTATATCACGTATAATTAATTATAACCATCTTAATATTAATTATAATCAATTTATAATTAATCAATAAGATTCTCTGATAAGTCTCCTTTGCGGTGTGACCCAATAGGATCTGTGTTATGTTGGTAAATAGAATTTAAAACCATTTTAACTTCTATAATCATAGGAGGCATCTGACATCTACACTATGACTATCCAATTACACAGATGATGCTGTACTATACAATACCACGATCCAGTTAACTATTTTAGTCGTGTTAATTCTTATGTCTCGCAGTATCAGATCAGTTTCAAGGTGGATGCGTGTCATTCTTGCAAACTTAATCTTTTCCCGATCTTGAGCAGATTATCAAATATAATTACTCTTGTAATTATACTGCATGCAGATAATCCTACTCTATCAAGGGGCCCAGTGATACCGTAACTCGTATAGAGATACGAGGGACAATAGTACTTTTGGTAAACCATCACTACCTCAGCTAAGCTATGTATACCGAAAAGCTACCGTTATGACTGCGTTTTACCGACAGCGTTAGGTAACAATCACACATACACATCTCTCAGTAGGAAAGATGAATACCTCATACTTTAGAACTTAACACTAAATGAAAACATTAATGACACGTACACAATTCCATTTAATGTTTCATTCGAGGTCTGTCAAATACCATGTTCCTATAACATGTATCTATGTGATTAAAATGACATCTCATGTCAATGGTCTGTAAAACTTGACCATCTTTTAATCCACATTCTAACCTTGTAACGATAAATTAGTGTTCCTGCTAATTACCTCGGTTAGAGACTTTTAAGAGTATTTATCATCTATATTATGAAGCTCTACAATTTCAAGTCATGAACCCGAAATGATTCATAAATTCAATAATACTCAGAGAACAAAATGACAGTTTATTAATCACTCAATTCATGAACAAAGCTTTATGATAATTTATCGTATTATTGACTTCTATATTATTACAAACTAACACATTGATCTAATGGTCCAGAAAATTTTACTGTTTTTTACTGTTCACCCGTATCTGCGATTTTCAAAGTGGCTTAATAAATAGTAAAAAAATTCAAAAAAATGTAAAATTTAGTCTCCAAGCACATTTCAATATGGAGAAAATGTTGAACAGTTCGGATCGGTTATTTGGATTTTCAAATTGAAATACGAGTGTGAAGTAAAATATTATTTTACTTCGCAACTCACCATAGCCCATCCCTATACACACACACACACACATATATATATGAGAAGGGATCCAATGACACCATTTTTTGGTCACACCGAGTTACACCCTACATTTTTAAAGTTTAAACAGTCGATCCAAACCGTTCAACATGTAGGATATATTAAAATGTGCTTGCGGATTAAATTTTACATTTTTTTTTGAATTATTTACTATTTATTAAGCTGGGTACAAAAATTCAATAGCTTGAAATCAATGATTTTGTAAAATACTTAATAAATAGTAAAAAAATTCAAAAAAATGTAAATTTTGGTGTCTAAGCACATTTCAATATGGAGGTCATGTTGAACGGTTTGGATCGACTATTTGGACTTTAAAAATATTAAAAATGAATGGTGTAATTTGGTGTCACCAAAAAATGGTGTAAGTTGATCCCTCCAATATAAGTCTGGCTAATTTGCTGCTGGCAGCATTTCAGCAAGATGCTGCCAACCTTACAAACCGTTCGATTTTTATTTAGATTCGTGTTGATATGTCGCTGGTTAAGAGAAACGGAGACGGGAATTAATTAAAAGGATCACCGTTAGCTTGAGCGCTATTCAAAGTTGAAGCTAACAGAAAAAGAACAAAACCCTTCTCTCGCTCCGCCGGCGTCAAGTCCCCTCTGGGCTCTCGCTCCTGAGATGTCAGTTCTTCTCCCTCTCTCTTCCTATCGCCCTTGCTCAGTCCGCTTCGTCCCCTTCTGAGGAGCTTTCGAACTCACCTTCTATTGATCTCGAGCTTGCGCCAGGAATTCGTTAGTCTCTCTCTCTCTCTCTCTCTCTCTCTCTCTCCAGCTGACATTGAACTTCAAATTTTCAGTGTTGGGAGGCCCTCTGGAAACTTGCTTGCTTCTGATTTTTCTTGATACCAATTGCTATTGACAAGTTTCTTAAAAAAATTACACTACCTACTGTTAATTTATGGAACAAAAAAATACAGTGCAAAAATTCCTTGTCCAATTCTGAAAATCATATTTGAAAATTGAGATGCGTTATCCATTTTTAATGAAAATTGATGCCCTGGACTGGAAAGCTTCTTATTGTAGATTTCTGGAGGCTGGAAGATTATAGAGACTTACATTACACGTGTGCTAAATCGTGCGAAGTTTATATATATGTGTGTAAATTAAGGGGTCGTGTATGGGGATAAAATTGGAATTACAATATATCTAATAGTTCCATATGACTTGATGTTATAACAAGAACGATACTACATCTAGTATCTTATGTGTTGAAATGTTGCCGGCAGTATTTATGTTTTGATAAGTTCAATTTGATCATTTCATTCTTATTTCTGTCTTGTAGAGAATGAAAGATGAAATTTTTTTTGAAGGCAGCAATGCCTATGACAGTGAAGCCTTTGAGTTTGGATTGAGTTGGCGTCGGTTAAGCTTTTGTGTTCTTGACCAGCATTAAGTAAATGTATTTTGATGCTTAAAATTGTTTTGTAGTTGACCAGAAACCAATAGATGAATTTTGTCAAGTTTCTATTGATGCATTATAGTTTTTAGAAATGCAGAAATTTTGTGTGCTGTTAACTTTCAGCACCAAGGTTTTAGCAATTCAATAATTTTGTATAACTGCTTACTTTCATATGCTATACATATTAGATGCTTTCAACAATTTTGATCTTTCAAATGCTGGTATATTGTTGTACATTAAGTTAACATTCAATTTTTGTAATTGTTGTTATATTTTTATAACATCCAGGGTATCACCAAGCCTGCCATCCGACGGTCGGCTAAGCGTGGCAGCGTCAAGCATATCAGCGGCTTGATCTAAGAGGAGACACATGGCGTGCTCAAGATCTTTCTCGAGAATGTCATCAGAGACGCTGTGTCCTACACTGAGCATGCCAGGAGAAAGGCCGTGACTACCATGGACGTGGTGTACGCGCTCAAGTGCCAGGGGAGGACTTTGTATGGGTTCGGCGGGTAGTCAGATCTGGTGTTTATTGCTTCAGGTTTATGGTGTTTGTGTTTGGGGTTTAGTAGCGATAGGGATTAGGGTTTTAATTAGTATTTAGTGGTTTCGATTTGGTAGTGATACTTCTTGATCATGTGATTAGTGAACAATTGAAAGATTCGATCTTTAAATCCTTCTCTGTTATTTTGTTACATGTCTTTTGTTGAGTAATTTCTAAATGCTTCTATTTTGGCAAACAAAAAAAAAATGAGCATTGATTCTAATCTTCCTCCCTTTGCTGCTTTGATTATAGTATTTTGATTCTAGCATGCCCTTGAACATAACTCCTTCTAATGACACACTGAGTTATGCAACACAGTAATAAAATACAAGTAAACACTCAAAAGAATACTAAAAAAAATAGAACACACTCAAAATAATATATTATTTGTTTGTTTCTTTAGAATAACAGAGAATATTTGTTGCCAATAGCTACAAATAAAAAAATTCTATATTAATGAATTTGCAACCAAATTTTCCCAGAGACAGAGTTAGACTATCAGACTATGGGAGTCAAACGTGAATGGGAATCAAGTATATAAAATTTTCCTATGACGAATGGGGAGTCAATTTCATGCTATCCATAGTATTTTCCTTTAAAATATATTAAAAATAAAATATAAATATAAAAAAATTGAAATTGAAGGGGTCAATTGACCCCCATTCAAATAACATGGATTCCCCTCTAAATTTTCCATTGCCATCCATTGCAATATAGCTGCCTTTACAACTATAATTTGATTGTCAAAACCCGTGAAAATACGTTATTGCAATCAAATTGATGTTGTTCTTCTTCGTTTGCTGAGAATGCGACTGAAAATACAACTAAAAATGCGATTTTCGACCACCTTCTGACCTTCTCAACCCCATCTTCTTCCTCCTATCACCCTACCCATTCTTAACACTCTTTCTCTCCCTCACTCTTCTTTCCATCCACTCCCACTCGCCAAACACGCCCTTAGTGTGCTTACATTCTCAAATTGTTTCTAACTCAAAAGCCTGAAATGAAAATATCAATATGACTGTTAGATCTATATTTTTATTATTTTTTCAACATGCAAATTTTAATTAATTTATTTTATTATTAACATCAATAACTTATAAAAATACCACTTGTGTGAATAATTTCTACAAGCTTTTAATTTTTAAATTCTTGATTTCTTTCAAAATAGACCAAAATGTTTTATTTTTATTTTCATATAAATAAAAATAATAAATCACATATAACCGTTCTTTTATTGTTTAGTTTAAAGAAATAATAGCAGAAATTATAAAAATAAAAGACATTTGTAATGTTTCTCTTTAAAATATGTTATATAGTGAAGCCCATTAATAGAATCCAGCTAAACAAAAGTAGATCGGCCCAAGTAGAAACCCTAGATCAGGCGGCGCGGATTGGCAACATAAAAAACCTCTCCCTTAAATCAAAACCCTAAACAGGATCGTTTCGTCTCTCTTTCCCTCTCCTCTCCGCTTGTCGCCGCCGATCCGCTACCATGGTTCGTACGATCTCCATTTCCGTTTCTCTATTTCTTAACTTGAAGATCTCTCTATGATAGTCTTTTTACTAGCTTCTGACGATATTTTTCTTTCTCTTTTCTTCTCGAAATCACTTCGTAGACTTTCAAGAGGTTTGTGGAGATTGGAAGAGTTGCTCTGATCAACTATGGAAAGGAGTACGGCCGCCTCGTCGTCATAGTCGATATTATCGATCAGAATCGGGTTTGTTCTTTATTTCCATTGATTTTAGTTGATTGTGGTGTCTGGATTTGGTTCTAACCTCATTTTCATTTCTCCAATTTGAGAATAGTTTATTGTGTCGCATTGAAAACGAGAAAAATTCTCAGTAATTCAATTGAAAATAGTTTATTGTGTCGCATTTCTCCAAAGTTTGCTAGATTTTATTCTATCTCCAGCTAGTGCAGTGATATACCACAGTGATTAAAAAAAATGTACAAGGAACATTGTAATCCTATTAGACTGTAAGTTTTTCATCTTTTTTACTTGAATACTGCTCAATTTTAAGTAAATCCCTTCTGTTAGATGGGATGATGATAAACCACTATTCCTCTAATTGGCCACAGTAGTGCTTATAAGGTACTAAGATGGCACTATGGCATATTGCCAGCCTTGTATTGAACAGACACATTACCAGGATATGTGGTTTTTTTTTGTCGATAATGTGATGCACAATTCCCATTAGTGATTATGCCCAATTTAGAAAAAAAATAATGGTAATGGAGAAAGAAAGTCGCATGTATAAGCTCAAATTGTAACTATAACTCTTGCAATAATTGACTGATTAACTAGTTCACATTCTTTGGCCTTCTCATTTTGAAACTTTATATAGTGTAAATTTCTAACTTTGAGATTAATCATTTCAGGCCCTTGTTGATGCACCAGACATGGTGAGGTGCCAAATAAACTTCAAGAGGTTGGCTCTCACTGATATCAAGATTGACATCCCTAGGAGTCCCAAAAAGAAGATCTTGATTGCTGCTATGGAAGCTGCTGGTAATATACCTTTTCCTTTTGTGAACTTCATTTCCATATGTTATGTCACCATAAAATACCTTGAATTGGGAAATGGTGATTAAAATATATTTTGTACACCCCTACAAGTACTCAGAGAGTAGTCAAGCATTACTTTCCCAGTTTTTTGACATGAAATAGTTGCAATTGTTGGGCTTTCCTTTAAAATAAAATAGGGTGCTTTTTTTGGTGAGACTTCTTGTGTGCAGGGCTATGGTGGGATTTTTTGTTTATAAAATGAATATCTTTACTTTTCATTTGTTTCAGATGTGAAGAACAGGTGGGAGAAGAGCTCGTGGGGCAGGAAGTTGATTGTCCAAAAGAAGAGGGCTTCATTGAATGATTTTGACCGCTTTAAGGTCATGCTAGCCAAAATCAAGGTACTTCCCATTTTTCATATAGCTATATTTTTTTTTTTCTGTTTATGTTTTGTGTATCGGCTTTTCATTTTACTTGTGGTGTTTGTGAGGGTTCAGAGTGGTGTTGGAGACCTCCCAAATTCTCTTGCAAAATGGGAAATATGGAGCAATATGATATATAACATGATTTGTAACCCCTTTATTTTCTAAAACTGGGTCAAGCTACAAAGCTTCTTTGACCTTTCGATTATTTTGATGCTTATGAGCAAATCTCAACTTTATTTGATGCTTATTTTGACCTTTATTTTCTAAATATGATTTCTAGGGATCTGACTCTACTGTTTTTTTTATAACAAAAGCAGGGTCCTGCTTTTCTGATCCCAACCATTCAAATTTGTTGAGATTTGTGCATAGAAAAGTTTCCTTATTGAGATACGTGAATGGAAAATTTTGAATGGCTGGGATCGGAAAAGCAGGACCCTTCTTTTGTTATAAAAAAGCAGCCGAGTCTGATCCAGGGTCTAGACATATTTAGAATGTTTGGATTGACATGATCCTTTTCTACTGCATATCAGGAATCTTATAATTTTTACCTTGTTATAATTTTTAGAGAGGCGGTGTTGTCAAGCAGGAGCTGGCTAAATTGAAGAAGCAAGCTGCTTGAGGAACTTGAAAGGTTTCTTTTAGGTTATGTTATGAGTTGCATGTTGTTAGGTTTTTGGTAATAGTTGTTTTGTTTTTTTTCCGGAGTTTATGAAGACCTAATTACATTTTGTTACTGTATTAATCTTATTGAGATTTTGATGGGTTGTTTAGTGAAATATCACTTGATGACATTCCGAGTACAATATCAGCAAATGTGGTTATTTTTCTCCTCGTAGTTCTAAGCATTTTTTGCTTTATTAAAAGAGAAAAGGAAACTTCTAAATTGTGGGCTTTCAATCTCTTGGGGGCGTCCGAGTAATTGAGTAATTGAGTAAAAGAGGAAGAGACTTTCTAAAAGAAAAATGCAATTAAAGAAATCCAAGTTCTCATCTAGGGACTAGGGGTGATTTTGTGTATTGTTAGGTGAATAAAAATGATTTTCTTAGTCTCTTTAAATCATTTTAGACTTTCTCCTCAAAGATGGGTGTATATATCTGTGATGGTAGATTTCGTATATTATTTGTAAAGTGAATATGATGAAAACACTTGAATTTACAGTTAATTAAAATTGTAATGCTCTTTCGAAAATAAAGTTATTGTTGTCTTTGACAACCAAAACAAAACAATGCGAGCATGGGATTTTGAGCTAATAGGCAATATCGTTCCAAAAATTAAATCAAGAAACTCGTCTTTTTCAATGAAACAGGTGAATACTCCACGAGAGTAGCTTGATTATTAATTTACTTATTTATTACAAAGAGCCTATTCATTAGTCATACACAATAGTTTGTGGATTATAATTTACCACTATATAAAACACATTTAATTCTCTCTAATTAATCATTGTTCAATATGTTAACATCTCACCGTGACACTGTCACATGCATGCGGCAATACCGAGGTCGAGTGTCACATGCATGCGGCAATACCGAGGTCTCATGCAGCACATCGATGGCAACCCACTCGGTCATCTCCATCATCCTCCTCCTCATAGCTCCGCCATACTGGTACTGTTTTTCCTCTCTCTTGCACATCCCTTATCACCTCTCCTATCACGTCACACCGGCATAGCAGGATGACGTCCCACAGCTCCAAACAACACCTCTCTCACTTATCCCGTGAGTAATGCTCATCAGCATAGCAAACGTTTTTTTTTTTTTTTTTTTTTGATGGTTAGTTGGCAAGTGCCAAACTAACAAGTATATTATTATAAGAAAATTTATTTACAATCCTAATCCTACTATATACAACGGCCTTTGCGGCCCTTTCTCTTTTTCTACCTTCTACCCCAACTATTATCTCTAAGTGTCAAAGATAACCTGTAGCATAATGCTATAGGCGCTTGCATGACCTCTGTTCCCAATTCTACCCAGTTTGTAACCAATCATAAATTTCTAATGTTGTGCTCGCAATGACCATTCTTGTCGGTCTATTCTTCTGGGTGAATAGCCTCTTATTTCTTTCCCTCCATAGAGCCCAAGCCCCTGCTGCCCATACCGTATCCCATCTTGCTCTCAATTGGCCCGTTAATATGGCTCTGGTTCCTAGCCAAGTTTCAATCATGTTCATATTCGGAGATCCCCTATATGTTAGGTTAAACTCGCTCATTAGGCCCCTCCAGAATGCCCTGGCGTATGGACATTTCCAAAGCATATGTCCACATGTTTCCATCTCGGGTGAGGCACACAACGCGCATTGTAGTCTGACTGCTCCAAAAAAGCTTACAGAATAAGAATTAAAACTAAAATTTTCCTCTGGTCCAAAAAGCACAATAAAAAAGTCAGTGGCATACACATTGCTTATAATACCAGAAGAATTCGAAAATTTTATGCACATCAAATATAAAATAACCTTATTCAAAATACCAGCATTGTAAGTTTGTAACTTCCATGAAGTTCTCATTTTGTATGTTTGTTTTATTATATGCAATTTTAAGGAACCCTACATGAGACTTTATTTAGGCATATGCATGCTATTTGAAATAAAAAAATTAACTTGCAAGGAAAGAATACTGAAAAGATACATTTATCATCTTATATGTGTTTTAGACGCATATCAGCACTGAAAATATCTGGATTTCACCCGGGACATTATTATGGTTGAGATTGATAAAATCACACAAAAGGAGAAATTATAAATGAAAAAGAATAAAAAAAAAAAAAAGGGGTAAGGGCTCCTTCGCTAATTTTGCATCCTTCAATTTCTACAAAAATAAAAGTCAGTTATGCATTTTACTTTAGGCAAGGTATCCTTAAATATTTGATAAACCTGATTGAACAGTTATAGCTATTCATCATATAATCATGCCTCCATGCATTTATGCTTTGTAATGTAACCAAATTGCTCTTACAATCAATTAAACTCAAGTGGCAATTGATCGATCTGGCTAGGGTTTAGAAAAGAGATTCATGAAACTGGCAACTGGCAATTAGACTCAATAAAAAATGTCTTTATAATATAAGCAATTTTCTTTCTAAAACTTGTCAGTAAGTACTGGTATTCATGAATTTTTTAGTGTGAGCTGGAGAGAGAGAAGAAGGGAGGCAAAGAGAGAGACTCACGAATTTGTGCCACCTTGCTAGCGATAGCTAGGTGGAGCGGGAGCCCCAGCGAGAAGAGAGCAAGAACCAGCGGCTCAATAAGGAAGGGCGAACAACGGCTAGGTTTCCGCTCGCACAACGAGGCGCGACGAGAAAGACCACAGACGCGACGGAGAAAGAGCAAGTTCAGATTCGCGAGCGAGAGGAGCACGATTTCGAACGAGAGAGAGCGAGAAGGATGGAGCTCCAGCGATTTCTTAGATTTCTCCCATTTTGCGCGAGGGCTGGTCGACGGGTCGAGGAGGAAGAGAATTCAAAATAGCGGGGTTTAGGGAGTATGGAGAGACGGGAGGTTGACGAAAGTTTTCTTCACCCATCACTCCGTTATTTTTAGATCATCAAGCGCGAATCTAAACCAGATCCGACGGCTTACAGACTTGGCAGCAGTTTGCTGAGATGCTGCCAGCCGCAAAGTAGTCAGACTCATATATATATATATATAGTAGAACTAGGGTGTTCCTAAGTTCACCGAGTACTTTTGTGAACTCAACTCTAAAATTTATTGGATTAATTTAAAATGACGAATCCAAACCATTGAAATCTTTCTACCTCACAAGTGATGCGTCTACATGCAAAAAATTTAAAATTTGAAATTAAATTTTGTACAGAGTGAAGTGGTCAAAAGGTGTTCAAAAAATGAATGCATTAAAATTAATTTATAAACCTTCTAATTTTAACCACTTGACTTTATACTAGTATTTCAAAACTTTAAAATTTTCATATGTAGATGCATCACTCATAAGGTAGAAGGATTTCAACGATTTAGATTTGTCATTTGAAGCCAATTTGATAGGTTTTAGAGTTGAGTTCACAAAGAGACTTTGTGAACTTAGGAACACCCTAGTTGTACTCTATATATATATATAGAGTTTGGCTCATATCAAATCAGTTGTTCCTGAGGTCCCGTGCAACCAAATTGTTTTTAAATTTTCAAAGTCGAAAAAGTCGATCCAAACTGTTAGATGTGATATCTATATTAAAATGTGTCTGGAGACAAAATTTTACATTTTTTGGAAATTTTTTTTACTATTTATTAAGCCACATTGAAAATCGTTGATCCAACATTGGCTTAACCAAACAGTAAAACTAGAAGCCACTGTTGGATCAATGATTTTCAAAGTGACTTAATAAATATTAAAAAAAATTCTAAAAAATGTAAAAGTTTGTCTCCAAGCACATTTTAATATAGAGATCACATCTAACGGCTTCGATCGACTTTTTGGACTTCAAAAATTGAAACATGACTTTGTTGTACGGGACCTCAGAAACAACTGATTTGATATTAGCCAACCTATATATATATATATATATGTATATATATATAGTGACTAGTATGCTTTCGGTAGCATAGAGGACGAAATACATCCAACTTATTTTTCAATTTTAGAAGTCCAAATAGCCGATTCGAACCGCTCAACATGTTCTCCATATTGAAATGTGCTTGGAGACCAAATTTTACATTTTTTGAATTTTTTTTATTATTTATTAAGCCACTTTGAAAATTACTGATCCAACGGTTTCACTGTTTGGTTAAGCCATCATTGGATCAACGATTTTTAAAGTGGCTTAATAAATAGTAAAAAAAAATTCAAAAAAAATGTAAAATTTAATCTCCAAGCATATTTCAATATGGAGAACATGTTGAGCGGTTCGGATCGGCTATTTGGACTTCGAAAATTGAAAAATGAGTTGGATGTATTTAGTCCTCTATGCTACCGAAAGCATATCAGTCTCTCTCTAAAAAAAACTTGACAGTGGCTGTCAAGTAAGTACATAAATTAAATTTTACAGCAATTAAAACAACTAAAAACAGTAACTAGGAAATTCATGAAACTATTAGCAGTACTCACTCCACAACAGTCCCTCTTGCATAGAGGTGGAGGTGCTCTTTGTGAATGGCAGTCAATTAACCTCTATTTTTTATTTATGTAAAATTTTATATATAATTTTAAATAATATGTAATAGATATGGTAAATTAACTTTCATTTTTAGTATGAAAATTTTATACGATTGACTCCCATTCACATCTAATCTCATAGTTTAAAAGTATAGCTCTGCTACTCTTGCACTATCAAATATCAATTTAGCCAGAGCTCGATGATTTGGTCCCCTCCATTCAAAACACCAAAGCTTCTGCAGTCCCTAGCAAGTGGAGGCGAAAAAAACACCCCAAAGCTTTGAAGACAAATTAACCATTTGCTCATGGCCGCTATCTTGAATTTCAAAACGTCTCCTTCACTGTGTCCTTTTCATGCATCAGTTTTATGCCTAGAATTTCATGAATTATATTCCAAACTCTTACTGCATGCGAGCACTTGAAAAATAAATGCATAGCCAATTATACTACCCCACATCACATACAGTTACAATTAAACGAGATATTTGTAGCAAATAACAATATGCTTTACGTGAGAGGTCGGAGGTCGCAGGTTTAATATCTGGATAGAGGAATTTAAAAAAAATTAGAAGTTCATCTTTCTTTAAAAAATAAATTTGTTAAAAGAGCTATTCACTGAATTGATTACAGTATGATTTTGCACTATATTGGTAGCCTATGTATAATGTAATTGTCCGTGTTACAAATATTTTTCTTATAATTAGACTTATTTACATTGATCCAAGCTCGCACATAGTCCGGTTAAATATAATGACAAAGTTAATTTAATCCGGTTAAAAAAATATGTGCTGCATGAAACCAAACTGTCGATTTTTTTTAAATAGAACTCATTTTAAAAAATTAATCAAACAAGCACCGTTCACTTGGAAGTTATAAAAATAGTCTCCACCAATTATGTGGATTTGTGTAGCACAAAACGCCCTTGCTCCACCGGTCCTGTGGAACGGTGGAGTCATTTTCCCATCTGGCCACACTATTACACACATGGCTACACAAAAAACAATCCTCCACCGATCCATAGAACCAGTTGAGCTTTAAAAAATGCCTCCACCGGTCCTGTGCTAAGGTGGAGCTTTAAAAAATGTTTTATTGAACTTTTATTTCGGATGACACTTTTTTTTTATGTTGAATCTATATATAATATATACATACAATAAAACAGTAGTATTAGCAAATCATAACAAATCATTATATATAATCTATATTTTATGTACATCAGATGTTATTTTATTATTTTGTTCACTTATGTTTTCGACTATTCACTTGACATAACAAATCATAAAATCCGTCGTATTAAAAATATAAACAAATATATACAACATAATATTACAAAATACAAAAATATAAACAATAAATAATTAAAAAATGCCGGCTATGTATGGACATACAGACCTATGTATGGAAAAAAATGTCAGTAGATTATGGGTGAATTTTTCCATACATAGGTCTGTATGGAAAAAATTATTATACATAGGAATTATTTGGACCCCACCGTACAATTCACCTTATTATGGACATTTTTCTATACAATTCTTCTTGACATTTTTTTTTTCCGTACATAAGTCTGTATGTGTATAAAGAAAATAATAAAGATTAAATCTAACGATTTTATTTTGCTATTTTAGATTCAGATCCAAAAAAAAAAAAAATGTAGACCGCCTCCTCGGGGGGCAGGTTGGTCTGAAGGTAGACCGCCCCACAGGGGGACGGTTTGGTCTCATGGTGGACCGCCCCACAGGGGAGAGGGGGGGTGTTTGGTTATGGGTGAATTTTTTTTTAAAATATGGTTATTAATATTAATTTATTTATTTTTTTGATTATGGAAAAAAATACCGACATTTAATCTTCAAATGTTTTGAACGAAATATAGGCATAAAAAAAAATCTAAATACGAATCTCTCTCTGTTTTTTTAGGCGAAACCGATACCAAAATGGGGCCCGCTAGGCCGTATAATAAAGTAATATGTAATTAAAACACTGAAAAGTGAAATCCATTATGCAAATATTTCGAAAATATAGATGTTTCCTTACAATGCAGATCAATATTTTGAAAAGTGAAACCATTCTGCTTAATACTAATTAAATAAACGTTAAAATTCCATGATAAAATTTGGATGAAATTACCCTTTAAATGCAGATCAATTCTCGTTTCCATGGGGGCATGCATGTCTGATGCTTTTTTAGGTTCTTGTCGGTGTTTCCCAAAAACGCAATTAGAAAATTTAGATCTGATATACGAAATGTAAAATGTACAGTGTATGGTCATTGAAATTTGAACTAAGACTCCGCAATCACAAATAAAATTCTAACAATTATGCTACAAGCCCATCCAATTTGGATTCTGTTTTAAATACATGTTCCCTTTTTCTTATTTTTATCTTTGAACCTATTTCCGTTTTATTTCTATTTTTGCTAGTTTTTTTATCTGGCTCTAAAAGATATTTTGGAGCCTCTTTCTAGTACTTTACTTTTCCAGAGTTTCTACTCGGAAACTCAAAAATATGCAACCAAGTAACCAACTGAGGTTAATGAAATGGGGCTTGACCCCTATTGGTTTCTCAAAAAAAAAAAAAAAAATTATGCCACAAGCATATATTTAGCATAATTCACATATTTAGTATTTTATGAGGAGACTAACTGTATAAGAATTTAAATAAGAAAAATTAAATTAAATTTTAGTATAAATAATTAAAAAATTCAAAATTATGAAGATGACTAAGCAGTCCTGACTTGATTGTAAATCTCACTGGTGTTTCCTCTTATACTTCATTTTATGTTATTCTTTCATATCAAGGAAAGAATGATGCATTGGAAGGTGAATTTGATCAGGGAAAGCTATTGTCTGAAACAATAGCAAAGCTATTGCTGGAGTTGTAATTAGGTGGAATAGTCTCATTAACTGTAAAATAAATTGTTAATTTTTACAGTGAGTTATTCACTAATAAATCAAAATTCCGTTGTATACCAACCACTCCAAGTACCAGTAGACTTTCGCAACCCCTCTCCTGTGATTTAACATAACACCGGTAGAAAACAATTAACCTTAATGTATATTTTTATCCTTGAACCTCTAGGATAATTTTGGTTAAAAACGTAATTAACTTTTATTATTACTTTAATTGCATGGTTTAGTGGGTTGGCTCAAAGCTGCAAAAAGAAAATAATTTTGCAATAATTGAGCCTTATTAAGACTTAAGAGAGAACTAATTATATATCGGATAATCCAGGTTAGTGAGCTACTTTAAACCCTATTCCGTGTTTGAACAGGTGGGTAGTTGTTCTCAATAGCCACTAATCTCTGTTGTTTTGTTATTTCAATAAAAAAAAATTAGTAGTTATTCCGAACAACTGAATTGGCCACAAATGACCAACCTTATTAATCCCCCTCTCAATACCCTAAGAAATTTGTTCTTGTACACAAGAGAGAAGGAGAGAAGATTGAAATATCAATTTAATTAGTTTTAAGTAATATGTAATATCTTCAAATATGAATGAGCAAATATTCAAATTTTAAACTTGAATGGAGAAATATTCAAAAGGCTAAAATTTAATGAGTACATTTACTCTTTTTTTTTATGAATTTGAAATATCATATTTATCTTTCTAAAATATTACAATTCTCATGTTTTTAGAAGTAGCAAGATAACATATATTTCTCTCCAAAATCAAAATATCGTATTTATAAAATTGAAGTGTATCAAACGATGTTGATCATGTTTTGATAAAAAAAAATCGTGTAAAATTAGTTAGAAAATGTATTTCAGATTTGTTGGCACAAAAGTTAATGCCTCATTTTGAGTTGTCGTATTTGACAAGTGGGCAATACTTCAAAGTATTTGATGGTATTTTGAGATTAGTTATCAATTTTAGTGATTTTTCAAGATTATTTATCGATTTGGTTGATATTTCGAAAATATTGGTCATAAGTAACTAAAGTGTGAGTATTTCAACAATGTAATAATTTTTTTTTAGAAATTCAATAATGTAACTTGTTTTTGAATTTATTGTAGTACATTTCATTATATGGTAAAGTTGATGTACCTATCAAAATTAACAGAAATGTCCAAGTATTTGTAAATATTTAAACATAAAGGTCATATACTCATTAAGGGTAGCAATATTTGGCTCACAAATCAAATAATTAACTATTTCAAATAAATTAGAGATAAACTGTAATCTATGAAATCTTGAATTTTTGTAAAATAATTTCTAAACAGATTTCAAAATATAATTTTTCTAAATTAACTATGGTTTGACACGCCAGACTCAGTGGCAAAACATAGTATAATTGAAACTTGAAAGGATGTTAAGTCACCCTTATCAATTGATTTTTTTTTTATTTTTTTCTTTATATTTTGAAATTTTATAAAAATTATTATTATTAGTCGTTTTCAAAGAATGAAATTATATAATAACTATTTATCTAGCTTTCTATCTCAATTTTCTAATTTCACTTTTGATCGGACTAAAATGTAAAATGGGATAAGTTTCCACCCGCCGTTCTTCGCCACTTGCCAGGTTGCCACCTCACCGGCACTTGGATGACGTCATCCCGGGGTTTAATCCGTGCGTCAGTGCTTATATCAGTTTTGAGCCTTGATGCATGCATCCACTCTGTCAAGTCTCCCTCCATTTAAAATTAAACCGGAGCTGTCCATTCCTTTCTCAGATGGCGTCTCTAGCTCTGCTCAATTAATTTGGAGATTGCTCAAACTTAGGTCAGATATCAGATCAGAATCGTCTAATCCGTATCAAAATTTATGAGAATAATTTTAAAATTTATATAGAATCAAGTGTACATAAATTTTAATGTAAATCAAACAGTTTCAATCAAATATTAGATCAAATTTGATCTGATGCTCATGAGACCGCCCACTCTAGTTTGTATAGAGTGCACATTTCCAATAGATAAGTGTCTAAATACCAGAAATTAATAACCGAAGGAAATTAGGAACAATTTTTGGGTAGATAAATCGACAAAAATCAGGCTAAGAAACTGAGATGAACTTGATGAGTTTATTGCCCAATTATAGAATTCTTTTTTTTTTAAACCATGACCCACTTCATATTGCTGAAGAAATAAAATTACAGTCAAGTTTCCAGAACCAATTATAGAATTTTCACAATATATCAGTGATATTTGGGCAACACAAGTTAGTGAGAGAGAGAGAGCAAAGCTAGGGTGATTCATAATTTCGAAATGGTGATCCATAATTATGGATCATCATTAAAATGGTGATACAAGGGTCTAAAATGGTGATCCATAATTTCGAGAAACCAAATGATATTATTTCGATGGCAATATTTTTTTTTTTGAATACGACATCTAAATCAGAAAGGGCTCTTTGTTTAGGCTTTTTTTTTTTTTTTTTTAATTTACGTTAAGTAGAATAGATAATGTTAATGTACTTTGAGAAATAAATTAGATGCTTTTAAAGAAATAAATTGAATGCTCTTACAAGACAATTAAACAAATAATCCGAAATCAGGATCAGTCCAGAAATCCACCGAAATCATTATTCAAATTGAATTTGAACTTCGAAGCAGGATAGTACCCAAATAGAAGCCTAACCCGTCAAGAGACTGGTACTACATATGGATCCAAATCCGGTAATCCAAATGAACCCGGGATTCTCTTAATCTCTTGCAAAATAAAAAATACAAATAAAAGGCAGTATCGATGGCACTGCTGCAAAACAAGCAGGGGATTAAAGATGTTATTATTAATAAAAGAAAAAAGAGAAAAAGAAAACCCAGGATGATGTCAGATCACTAGAATGGGCTTCAGGGTTTATTGGATATTTGGATCCAATCCAATAACTCGTTTATTTAAACATGCGGTTCTAATTTTGCCAGCTGGCCAGGTGGATTGCCAACCTAGAAAATTCTGTTTTTTTTTAGGATAAGATCTTAATTCTTACACATGTACTCACTTTTCTCACAACCAGTGTACTGGAGCGTCTATCTGTCATTTACAAAGATTGTCTAAAATATCTCTCCCTTTTAAAACTATAAAAAAAAAACACTCCTTTTCTAAAGAATGTCAAAATTATCAAGATTGTTACAATATTATTTTTTAATTTGAAACAATTATCAAGTTACACTTATTTTAACAATGTCCTCATTTAATTTAATATTTTAGTTAGAGACCAAACTAAAAATTAAGATCAATAAGGTTGAATAAGTTAGTGCAATGTAATTTTATTTTATATGAGAGGTTATAAGATATAAATTTTCTAAAATTACAAAATATAAATAACAAAATTGTAAAATTTTAATTTACATGAGTGACTTAACTAATTCATAGGAGTGCTTAGATCCGTCCTATCCTAGCTCCACTTGAGACTAAATATTTCATATCTAAGATAACGTTGTAAAATAGAGCAATGCACGCAAACTTTAGAAAAGAAACATTTTAATATTCTTATGAAAATTATTTTACAAATCTGAATAAGTTGTAATTGTAACATCATTAAGTTAATAACAGAATACCCTCAGCTCTCATCTCAGGGAATTCGTATTCTCTGCATTAACTCAAAAAAATTCTTTTGAGTTAATCTAACTGTCCGATCTACTTTGAAAAGTAAATACTTGATTTGTACTAATATTAATGGACTCCCTACGTTATAGACAATGACTAAAAGCTCTGTTTAAAATCATGCAGACTTAATCTGTACTAATATTAAAGACCTTCCCACGTTATAAATAATACATTATAGACGGTGACTGAATTAGCTATGTTTAAAATTAAATGATTGTGACGAATTAACTCAAAAATGTCTTTTTTTTTAGTTAATGCAGACGATGCGGACTAGATGTGACATGCAAGAAGCAACCGCAAAAGATCTATCCAAGTCTGGAAAAATCAGTCCAGAATCCAGACCGTGTATACGTGTTGGGCTTCTATTTCCCAACTATAAATAAGGTGGCACCGATCATCGCTTCCCAATACTTCTCTTTCACTACACACTCTCGGCTCGGGTCATTAATTCTCTTACAAACGATGGTTACCGGGGCCCAGTCGCAGAGAGACATAGACGATCTACCAAAGAACGAGGCGAATTACACCGCACTGACACCTCTCTGGTTCCTGGAGCGAGCCGCCCTGGTCCACCCGAACCGAGCGTCCATCATCCATGGCCCGGTCCGGTTCACCTGGGCCGATACCTACCGCCGTTGTCGCCAGCTGGCCTCAGCTCTCTCCCGCCGGTCAATCGGACCAGGTTGCACGGTACGGACGCTAATTTAAACTTTAGACCCATGCAACTTATTTGGTTCTTCTTTTTTTTCGTTTTGGGAACGAACATCATCGGACAAAAGAATTTGTGTTTATGACTGTACCAATCTGCTATTTTTGTGAATATATTTGCGAATAGTATGAGCTAGCACATGGGTCTTAGTGCAAAAATGAAGAGTAGAAGGAAACAATTGCAAATTAGTAGTGTTGGATAAGGTTAATATGCAAATAATTATCCTTTTGGGTGTTAATATGTTGTTAGATACTTAGATTATAGTTTATCTCACCATATGATTGTCAAGTCTAGCTATTGGTGGCTATCCTATTTTCCTGGCCGTTTATCCTTTGTTTAGTTCGGCAATTCTTGATTAATTTATGAAATATTACTATATTTATATAACTTTTGTGGCTTCTAAGTTGATCCTATGGAATTGGGTTTGGACACGGATTGTAAGCTGCTCAATTATATTAATCTGCCATAGGCCAAAGTGTTATAGATATCATATATCCACTAGTAAATTGCATTACTAAATTTTAATTTTAAAACTACTCAAATTAAATGACCTTTATTAAAAAAAATGCTCAAAATAATTTTTAATTTTTTTAAGTTGAGTTGTTTATTTGGTATCATAGTACATAAGATTAATTATTTACCTAGCCCGACCAGATAAAATCACTCATTGTGTGGGATCTCTGGGCTTCTGACCAGATATAATTGGTTTTTTCAGTGGAGGAGGTTTAAGTTGAGTACTTTCCAACATGAATAAAATAAGTATTTTACCATATCAGTCAAAAATAGTGCCAAAAAAGAGGAAAAATAAATCAGTCAAGAAGTTTGAACAAAATGTAATAAGTTTACACTACTAATTCATTTACTTTGAATTTATCAGGTTGCTGTAATAGCACCAAATGTACCGGCAATGTACGAGGCACACTTTGGCGTGCCAATGGCTGGTGCAGTGGTAAATGCTGTGAATATCCGCTTAAATGCCTCCACGATTGCTTTTCTTCTAGATCATTGCGATGCCCAGGTGGTGATGGTTGATCAAGAATTCTTCTCCTTGGCTGAGGAATCCCTCAAAATCATCACCGACAAAAAGAAATCCGCGTTCAATCCACCACTTTTGATTGTGATCGGTGACCCCACTTGCCATCATGAATCCCTTCAGGAGGCGTTGCATAAAGGGGTGATTGAGTACGAGAAGTTTCTAGAAACAGGTGATCCCATGTTCCAGTGGAAACCACCAAAGGATGAGTGGCAGAGTATTGCACTGGGGTACACCTCGGGGACTACAAAGAGCCCCAAGGGGGTGGTGTTACATCACAGGGGTGCGTATCTCATGTCACTTAGTGTGGCGATGGTTTGGGGGATGAATGAGGGAGCTGTTTATCTGTGGACATTGCCAATGTTTCACTGCAATGGATGGTGTTACACTTGGTCGCTCGCGGCTTTATGTGGTACCAATATTTGCCTCCGTCAGGTATGGTTGTGAAAATTGGGCTTCTCTCTATTATTTAGATAGGTTATGTAGATTTTTTTGTTGCAATTTGAAAAGCCAACTTGCATCCGAATTCGCATCCTCTGAGATATCTCAAACTTTGCGTGACTTTTTGGAATATCTCAATCGTTACGTTCTGCACGAATCTCAAAGCTAAACTAATACTGGTCCCCTACGCTGCCCTGAATAGGCACCGGACACGTCGATCACGCAAAAATTGAGATATCTCAGAGGATACACACTCCTTGCATCTAGCAAGTGATTTGGAAATTAATGGTTATGTTTTATTGGCATTGGATCATTTGACCAAACAGTTTTTAAATTGCACCATATTTGATACTTTTCTTTTTCTAATTTATAAAAAACAACTATAATTTTAGTTTAGATTTTAAAGAATTTTAAGGTCAGTTGTTGGTTGTCAGTATATCCTTCCAGTAAAAAATATTGTATTTAAGAGACTACAGAAAGATGCTACACAAAAACAGGTTTGGTTTGGAAATTGAGTAACTTTTGGGTAGGTGCTTTTTGAGAAAACAAATTGTAGTTATTATGAAGCACCACAAATTATTTGAGAGGTATAATTAGGTTTGGTGCAGGATAATTGTTTGGTAAAATTATTCCAGCTTTGACTCTTGTTCCTATAATTCCTCAGATTTTGGCACCAATTTGTTAAGGAATTAGGCATGAATTTGTAGATAAATTTTTTTTAGGAATAAAGATAAACATGATCATCCTACCTCAGTTTGTCTATACTTGTCGGTATACCTTGGTTTACAGTATCAAATGAACTCCTAATTTTACTTCACTCCAACCAAAAATATTAACAAAACAAAATGAGTCTCACTTTCTCACCCTCTGATCCTTATTTTAGGTCTCTAACACAGCAATATACTCCGCGATTGCTGATCAAGGAGTGACACATTTCTGTGCAGCCCCAGTTGTGCTAAACAACCTCCTAAATGCACTACCCAGTGAGACATATCTCCCTCTACCACGTCCTGTCCATGTCATGGTTGCTGGCGCGGCCCCACCACCTACCCTCCTTGCCGACCTCTCCACTCGTGGCTTCATAGTGACCCACACATATGGCCTCTCTGAGACATATGGCCCTTCCACTATCTGTGCCTGGAAACCTGAATGGGATCACCTCCCTCTTGATCAGCGGGCCCACTTGCATGCTCGTCAGGGCGTCCGGTACATTGCCCTTGAAGGTCTTGAAGTGCTTGACACCAAAACCATGGACCCTGTACCAGCTGATGGTACCACTCTGGGTGAGGTGGTTTTTCGCGGAAATGTGGTCATGAAGGGGTATTTAAAAAATCCAAGTGCAAATGCCGAGGCTTTTGCGAATGGATGGTACCACTCAGGTGACCTGGGAGTAAAGCATCCAGATGGGTACGTAGAGATAAAAGATCGATCAAAGGATATTATCATATCAGGAGGAGAGAACATATCTAGCTTGGAGGTGGAGAAGACTTTATACATGCACCCTGCGGTTCTTGAGGCATCAGTAGTGGCCCGTTCAGATGAACGGTGGGGCGAGTCACCGTGTGCATTTGTGACGTTGAAAGAGAGTGTGGATGGATCTGACGAGGTGGCCTTGGCAGAGGACATCATGAGATTTTGTAGGGAGAGGATGCCGGGTTATTGGGTCCCAAAATCAGTGGTGTTTGGCCCATTACCGAAGACCGCAACTGGGAAAATCAGGAAAGAAGAGCTCCGTAAGAAGGCCAAGGAGTTGGGACCTGTTAGAAAAAGTCGGCTGTGATGCCAATTATTTTCGGGGTTTGCTTATAGTTTTGGTTGGCCTGGTAATATTGATCTTATGAACAATAGTTAAAAAAGGGGAGAAGGACATTAAAATCTTAATTGCAAAATGAGCTCTGGGGTGTATTGTTATGAGCTCAATGGATAAATTATAACAAATAAACGAGGTAAACCAAAATTACTTGACGACCCAGATATGTATTTTTTCTTTTGAGAGTTGGTCTATATAATAAGGATGTAGAGAATATATAAAAGGTTAAAAGTGTATCCGACGATTGAAAAGCACATGGCACCACATGACGCTATATATGCATAATACTGTAGCCCAAATGTAATAATTAAAAATAAACTTAGAAATGGTAAATACAAATCCAAAATAGTGAACTGAATTGAGCCAATAAAATAAATAAATCTGGGATTAAACAAAATAAAATGGGACCCATTCCAAAATAAATACGGGGAAAGGATCTTTAGCAGGGCACCTTTTCTATTGTTCAAATTTCACCGTGCGATTCCCTAAAAATCTTAAATACGATCTGAACTTTTAATTGAAACAAGGAATCCCCCCCTGATGAAATCCAAATAAAAAACAACACTTCGATTCACGTCAGTCAACTTGCAATTTACCATACCCCCATGTGTCCATGTCTAGACCTCTCAGTGTTATCTTCCAATGTTTATGCATAAAAAATACGACATGTCCCGACCAGTACAAGCTGCAGCTGGTAATAGGCTGTTCCTGTAAATAAAACTCTTGGAGAATGCAAAACTACATCAATTAAGACTAAATGAATCATTAGTTGCCAGTACCGAGATTCTCCATGAGAACAATGGATCCAAATACTACTGAAATCAATTCATGGTTTTACCACTTTCCCCTTCTTTCTTGGGGAATATGAGCGAATAAAAACCAGGCACCAGCAACACCCCTGGTTAATGAAATATTTAATCCCGTTTTTCTCATATCGGCTTTTGACCGGCGTTTGGGAGAACTTGGTTCCCTGAAATAAATCAAAATTTGAGTTTGGATCTGGACCGTCCGATCAGAATCTGCACGAAAATTAAAGGATCATTTAAATTCTGCCTCGGATCGGATTAACCCAGGTTCTGATCGGACGGTTCAGATCCAAACACAAATTTTGAGTTACTTTAGGCGATCTGGACCAAGCCGTTTGAGACACGGACCTCCCCGGCTCCACTGGCTATTAACTATTCTGTTACTGGACAAGAAGCACAAATATACGCCAGGATTTTCACTACCAATTACTTTCCAGCGACGTGGCGTATTATTATTATTGATTTATCTATCCACAGAGGCACAAATCGTGGAGATCTGTAGATGTGTAGAATTTATTGAGATGGCAAATAATTTCTTCATTTTAGTATATAACGACTTTCTTTTTTCTCTCCAGAGAAATGTCTGCTCCCCTGCTTCACCTCACCTCCCATAGTTCTAAATTCGTGGAAAAAGCTTAATTTGAGCATTCGAAAATGGTCAGTGGCGCCCAGTTGCAGAGAGACATAGACGATTTGCCGAAGAACGAAGCGAATTACACCGCGCTGACACCTCTCTGGTTCCTGGAGCGAGCCGCGCTGGTTCACCCGAACCGAGCGTCCATCATCCATGGACCGGTCCGGTACACCTGGTCCGATACCTACCGTCGATGCCGCCAGCTGGCGTCAGCTCTATCCCGCTGTTCAATTGGACCCGGAAGCACGGTATTATTTGAAATTTTAAATATTGTTGTCCACTTATAAACTTATTTATTTAGTTATTTATTTTTTTACTTATTTTAATTTGATAAAAGGGAGATTAAAATGAGGAGAGTATATTACTGTGGATTTTTGTAGACCTGGCTTTTTTTTTTAATTTCTCTGTAGAATCAAATATGTTTACAGATTAAGCTATATCTTCCTGAGTTTAGTAATGCAAATTCATTTTAAAAAAAAAGAGAGTTTAGTAATGCAAATAATATAGATTTGGGTTTGAATATGCGACAGATATTAGAGCTGGTAATTAACAATAGCAAAAAAGTATCAATAGGAGGTAGCTTTTTTATTTCCCTGATGAAAATTGGGGGGGGATCCTAGCAGGGTATTATGAATATGTGAAAGTCAAAACTGGTTAGATAAGAAGTACTAAATTTATCTATTATAAGATAATTAATAACTGATAGCAATGTACTCAGAATCTTAGCAAATTTAAATTGATTGCTGTTAATGAAAGAAAGGATGCAGTTGTTCATTTAGAACAATTATTACAAATAATACAAATATTTTATGGTTTATATTTATGGCAGAACAAACTGGTTTGGTTTTGAGTCTTGACTTGTATCTTTATCATGTATTAATTTTCTTTTGATCAGGTGGCGATTATAGCACCAAATGTACCAGCAATATATGAAGCACATTTTGGTGTACCAATGTCAGGTGCTGTAATAAACTGTGTCAACATTCGTTTAAATGCCCCGACTGTCTCTTTTTTACTTGACCACTCGGAAGCTGAGGTTGTAATAGTTGACCAAGAATTCTATTACTTAGCTGAAGACTCCCTCAAAATAATCTCTGAAATGAAGAAATCTAATTACAAGCCGCCTCTACTAATTGTGATTCCTGACCCCGCTTGTGATCCCAAATTGTTGCATTATGCCTTAAAAAATGGTGCAATGGAGTATGAGAAGTTTCTAGAAACAGGAGATCCAGGTTTTGAGTGGAAGCCTCCCAGAGATGAATGGCAGAGTATTTCTCTGGGGTACACATCAGGGACGACTAGCAACCCAAAAGGCGTAGTGCTGCACCATAGAGGCGCTTATTTAATGGCTCTTAGTGGGGCCCTTGTGTGGGGCATGAATGAAGGTGCGGTTTATTTGTGGACCTTGCCAATGTTTCATTGTAACGGTTGGTGCTATGCTTGGACTTTGGCAGCTCTTTGTGGCACCAGTGTTTGTCTTCGACAGGTATATTGTATTCTTAAAGAGCAATTTTACGTGTAGACTAGAAAAAAAATTAAGTACCACACACACCTTAGATTTTGGAAATATCTTTTTTTTTTTACTTGAATACAATTTTTTTTCAAGTCATGCCAAGCATACCCCTCCCTCCTGCTCATCGTTTAATTATAATGAAATGAAGAGATAAAGGTTAGGTGTAGGCAGATGGCAATATGACATTGATATGGGATATCTCTAAATTGACAGTGCGGTACAAGAATTTTTCAGGCTTGACAGTGCTACATGAAAATTTCCCTGTTAATTCTAAAGTACTGTATATTGCCTTAACTCAAAAGTTGAATGCTTAATCCTAGATTTTTAATTCAGGTCACAGCTAAGGCCATTTTCTCAGCAATAGCTCACCAAGGGGTGACCCATTTTTGTGGGGCCCCAGTGGTGCTAAACACGATCGTGAATGCACCTCCAACTGAAACCATCCTCCCACTCCCTCGAATTGTTGAGGTGATGACAGCTGGTGCGGCCCCACCCCCTTCAGTCCTTGCTGCAATGTCCCACCTTGGTTTTCGTGTGACTCACACCTATGGTCTCTCTGAGACATACGGGCCATCTACTGTGTGTGCATGGAAGCCTGAGTGGGACCAATTTCCGGCTGATAAGAGGGCAAGTTTACATGCTCGTCAAGGTGTTAGGTACATTGGTTTGGAATGCCTTGATGTGGTTGACCCGAAGAGCATGAAGCCCATACCGGCAGATGGTACCACTTTAGGGGAGATTGTGATGAGGGGTAATGCAGTCATGAAGGGATATTTGAGGAATCCAAAAGCAAATGCCGAGGCCTTTGAGAATGGTTGGTTTCATTCTGGTGACCTAGGCGTGAAGCACCCTGACGGGTACTAAAAAGAATAGTCAATACTTTTGATTCTTTTTCTTTTGTTGTCTCTTAAATTTATAACTGGTTCCAATTTTGTCTTTCTTGTACTAGTACCTTTACTGGCCAGCTCAGTACAATTTGGTACTTCCTGGTACCAGAACAAATGACTTGTAAAATTTTTGTACTTCATACCAGCCAAAAATATCCCTTCAAGCTGGTACCAGAACTGCCTCTTTGATATGCGGGTTCCTACTGTCCAATACCCTGACAAACGACATAGTATGATAACTGGATTCAGGTTCAAATTCAACCCAATTTCAATAATTTTAAAATATGCTCCTTGGAGATTGTGATGTGTCAATGAGGCAATGACAAAGGGGGGTCTTTCAAACAACAGGTACATAGAAGTGAAAGACCGTGCAAAAGACATAATCATTTCGGGTGGTGAGAACATAAGCAGTTTGGAGGTGGAGAAGGTGGTCTATATGCACCCAGCCGTATTAGAAGCCTCAGTGGTTGCACGTGCAGACGAGCGGTGGGGCGAGTCACCCTGCGCATTTATCACACTAAAGGAGAGTGTCAACAGATCCAATGAGGCATCCCTGGCAAATGACATTTTGAGGTTTTGCAAAGAAAGGCTTCCGGGTTATTGGGTCCCAAAGTCAGTCGTGTTTGGAGCTCTTCCCAAGACAGCTACAGGAAAGATCAAGAAGCATGAGCTTCGGGCCAAGGCCAAGGAATTGGGGCCTGTTAAGAAGAGCCGACTATGAGTCTATTCTTGAGTAAAGGTTGGAGGTCAAGCCACCCAACTATTTAATATTCTTGTTCAAGAAGGGATTATCTCCATCTGGATTTTGAATCTGCAACCTCCTACATAGGGGGCTTGCCTTTGTCACTAGACCAAATGCTGGTTCTCGACTATGAGTCTATTCATATCTGTACTAATTAATAATGTAGTTTATTGGTGATAATTTGTATGGACCGAATTCAGCTTTTGTTCTCTAGTGATGTAAGACCTTGTTTTATCTCAGTCATAGATTTTCTGTTGGTGTTATCATATATTATGGTGGGGCTAACATATTTATGCAGCAAGTTCAGTTTAGTCGTTAGTGCTGAGCTGGCCGGTGTCAACATGAGAACTCAGCATTGGTACTTGCACAACTAGTTTTATAAGGGAGTCTGTAAAGAATAGTTCACAAGCCAGCATGAATAGTTCTATATATTTAGTGGTGATTTTTGTCAAATTAATTGCAAAAATTTATTAAACTTCAAGATTTTATTTTATTTTGTATGTGTAGGTGAACCTCACAATTATATTGATTTTATGTACATTTAAGCAAATACAAATCTAGTGAATGATACTTAAATTTTAAACTGAAGTCTAGGCATGGGGAACCTGCCTAGATCTGCTGCTGTGAGCAAGTAGCACAAAAATGAGAACGTGACGATTCCAACGATTTTTCATCTTTTATTTAATTCCCCAACTAGAATATTAAAGGGCCCCGTGCAATCAAATTAAGGGCCCCGTGCAATCAAATTCCGGCCTGATTGGCCCTACATTAGATTAGAAAAAAAAAAAATTGAAAAGTGAACGGGGTTCGAATTCTTGTGTAACCACATTTTTAAAACATTCTCTTAGCTATCTGTACTACATCTCATCAGATTAGAAACTTAATTACGAAAGGAGAGATACAAATTACAATTTTGCATTAACAGAGACGAATTATATCACTTTGAAGCTTTAAAAAATTGAACAACTTTTCTAGTGATAATTTTAGTCATGGCACATTATTTTCACTCTACCTGATGCTATATTCCAAAATTTAGCATGAAAGCAAGTAAAACAAGATTGCTAGTACACATGAAAACTCTAAACACTAAATCATTAATTTTAGTCTAAACATGGTTTGTCCTTAATGGGTTTATGAGAGGGTCCGAATCTACTGAAATAATAAACATTGTTTCTAAAATTCTTACAATCTGGATCCAGCCGTCGAACTATTCCAAGATGCGTGCACAGAAAAATCAACTGTTCTGAGATGCGTGCACAAAAAAAGTTGAACAACTGAGATCTCGAATTTCAGGAATTTCAGAAAATCTTGGATTTCAGCAGATTCAAATTCTTATGAGAAATTGAGAGTTACCGTCCCCTGAAATGAAGTTTCTTACTTACGACTGCATTGATTTCCCTTTAGCTAAAATGTTTCAATTCGCTTAGTGGAAATGCCCAAGGAGCACGGACTAGTGATGTCTCGACGTGATCTACTCAAACCATAAACTCTGAGACCTACTGTCCCTTACCAGCTTGCCCCTTTTTAGTTTTTACAACTCCACAGGAAGTAAATCTAATTTCAGAGAAGACTTACCTTATTTTCATCTAATTGTAAGGCTATTGAAGAGTCATATATTGCTTCGTGTTCAAGTAGACACTTCTTATCAAAAAACATCAAGATTTTCACAAGTTGTCCAACAGATTGAGTTTAGTTGATATAGTAGACCCTATGTCTCGAGCCAACAAAGAGATTTTAACAATTACAATAGAATTGAAACAGTAAATGTTAATACAATTTATATCAAAAGTTTGAGAGCATAACCATCAAAAGTATATAAAGCAACTTGTACTAACATAAAACAGATAGACAAACAACCAAATTTGAAAATATTAGCACGTTACAAAAATGAAGTCATATGTTTCTTTAGTTTGGAGGAGAGGATGACCTTGGAACAACCAATTAACTCGATCAACTGTTTAGAAGAAGGGGCACGTGAATGACACTGTGTGTTTTTGGATGTTTAAAAAATGTCGACCAATTAACCTTTACTTGAATCTCGCCAGACGAACTGTTTAGTTTCCCCACATCAGAGTCACCGTAATACTCCGGCTTAAAAAGCAATGCACCACGTACAAGGGGTTTGTTGGTGTTAGAATTCCAAAGATCAACCTTAACAACGAGGGATGAGCCATGACCGCAACAAAACAAAGATCTAGACAATGGGATGGACTCCATAGACCTGATAGTAGAGCAATCATCGATTCTCTTTCTGAAAATAAAGTCTCTTAGGTATGGCATATCGTCGATGTAAGCAACCATATCACCATGAATTCTGAAACCTTCTACTGTTTCGTCTTCAGTAGACTTGATTAGCTTCACATCAAGCTCAGCAAGCCAAGCGCAATCCCTCACAGAAAAGGTCATGTGCACGGAACCATTCCCTCCTTTATACTCGTAACACAACCACTTATTCATGGGTTGGCCACTGAAACGATTAAACGTCACAAGACCTTTACATAGTAATTCGTCATCTACGTTGAGGTCAACAAAGATCCAAATTCGATCATAAGCCAAAGGGGCTATTTCAGGACTATTTAACGGCAAAGAACCCTACAAGAATGAGAAGAAATAAATGTTGAGAAGAGTGAGAAAAGGGGTGTGGGTATGTGATAGGATATTAGTAGTGTACCGTTGTTACCTTTTTGTGGATAGTCAGTGCACTTTCTTTGTCCCGATCGAAGAAGTATATAAGGAACGAAGTGCAGTCCATGACGATCTTACCATGGATATCACCAGACGTCTTCCCGGATAGGTCCACTTTCACGTCATAAATCTCTATCAAAAAATCTGAATACACGAGGCTCTTCCTCCCTTCACCATCTGTCTTCACATGAATTGGTTTCCAATGCCATTTTCTATAGGCATGGAAGGTCTCCATGATGGTTCTGTATCTACTATCTTAGAATATTCCTACATATATGAAACAAATATCTAACACGGTTAAAACTACATTATGAAAAGTTTGAAAAGCAGCAAAAAAATAAACACATTAATGCAAACTCTTAATCAAATTTGTTAATCTAAAAGGTAGTATGACAAAAAGGCCCGTGTGCTTTTACTAGCATGCTTGCCTATGCAAAGTAAAGGAGACCCTTTTGGTTCCTAAACATACTTTGTTTTAAACCCATTCTTTAGGTTACTTTGGGAAACATATACCGTCCAATGACACAACCGCTCTAGCTAGCTTGAAAAATACCAAATAAGAACATATTTTGAGGGGGGCTGCATGAAATTGAGCTCCTGTTGTCAATTGTGTTACCAAAATAAAAGTTTGATTCTAGTATATAAAGATCAACTCCATTTCTCATTTGACTACTAGACAAATTTATTCCCAGCAATCTAGATAACAATTAAAAGAAATCAATAATCTGGAATTTCACACATGTCATTTCAGTTATGAATATCCTAAATTCCAATCGAGTAATCTAATTATTTACCTTGAAGCTGTACTTCCCAACTGATTCCAAACCCACCCTCGGGAACAAACAGTCGTTACTGAAATCTGTACTCTTCTATATTTTGTCCTGCTTACTGCTGGATCTCCGGCTATCTTCCTCTAAGTACTTATTATTAGCAGGTGCAAAGACCCGAACCCTTTGCCTCCTTCGAAATTCGTGCAATTTTTTTTTTCCAAAAACCCCTCCTAAAAAACCACAAGCGCGGACCTACATGAAACACCTTTCGGGGGCCAGACACTAAGTCCCTCTTCCTTGTTAACGTCCTACCACTGTGGCGGACCAGACACTTATTCTTCTGTAATGGCTGTGTATCTACTCCATCATAATAATCCTACAGATATGAAGAAGACGTCTAACGTTGTTAAAAATTGCATCAAGAAAAGGTTGAAAAGCAGCAAAAAAATAAATACATTAATGCATACTCTTAAACAAACTTGTCAATCTAAAGGCAATATGACAAATAGGCTCTTGTGCTTTTACTAGCATGCTTGCCTATGCAAAGTATATGAGACCCTTGTGGCTCCTAAATTGGCAAGCAACTTAAATACCTACTAGGAGTTGTAGTGATAAATAGATATTTCTGATTTGGTTGCTTTGTGAAACATATACAATGTAATGACACAACTGCTATAGTTGGCTTGAAAACACCAAATAAGAACCTGTTTTGAGGGGGACATGTTGAAATTGAGCTCTTGTACTCAATTGTGTTACTGTTTGGGAATAAAGGCTTGGTTGTTGTTATTATACTCAATTGTCTTATCAAAACAAAACTCTGATTCTTGTATATAAAAGATTAACTTCAGTTCTCATTTGATTACTGGACACATGTCATTAAATTTATACTCAATTATCTAGACAACGATATAAAGGACATCAATAATCTGTAATTTGACAAATATGTCATTTCAATTCTGAATTTATCCTAAATTCCAATTATTTGTGCTCATGTGCAGAAACCTCAACAGAACTTGTTGCTACAATTTATAGCCTATAAGAGTTGGTACCGAAACAAATGCAATACCTCAGTGTATACCAGTTCATGTCCACTAATTCTCTTTTTTTCAGATTTCAGTTTCAGGTTTGACTTGACTTGGACTCCTTTCGACGCCTATAAATCAAATCAAATAGGAAACAATAAAAGACAAACATATAAAAATATAAGAGATATCGAAGTCAAGCTAATTAAGATTTTAAAGTTGGTGAAATTCAGAAAATGTGACTTCGCCTTCTCCTTCTCCTTGTCTTCTTCTTTATAAGATTGCTCGGAGGGTTTCTCAGGAGCGTTGAGAGTTTTTGCCGGTGGATCCGGATGGGACTCAGACTCGAACTCCGAATCAGCGGAGGAGTCTTGATTCGTCGCCATCTCGAGTTTCGGCAAGGAAAGGAGCGCGCTGCGCAACGAAGATGTTGGGGTGATTTTCTCCTTCGCCGCTGCTATTAACGAAACGACAAACAAAAAGAAATATAGAAATTTGAGGAGCTGATGGAGTGATGGTTATAATTATCCAATATAAAATATAGAGATTTGCTTAATGGTTATCGCCTGTTGATAGCTGATGGTTGTAATTATCCAATATAAAATAGGCAATAGCCTCTCTATTTTAAAAAAAAAAAAATCCAAACATCAACTTACTACTTAACACCACACGCTTTACAAATGGGAGTAGGGAAGAAATGGGCAATAGCCTCTCTTTTAAAAAATATGTATGTATATATCGGATTGGCTTCAAATGACGAATCTAAACCGTTAAAATCCATGTACTTCGTGAGTGATGCATGTACATACAAAATTTTGAAAGTTTCGAATTCATTTGCTACAAGGTCAAGCGGTCAAAATAATGATGAAAAATGAATATATAAAACGACTAATATAATAACTTATTAAAATATTCATTACTTTAACCGCTTGACCTCGTTGCAAATGAATTCGAAACTTTTAAAATTTTGCATGTACATGCATCACTCACGAAGTACATGAATTTTAACGGTTTAGATTCGTCATTTGAAGCCGATCCGATGTATTTTGGAGTTGTACTCACCAAACTCTCTTGGTGAGCACGCCACACTCTAGATTTACTATATATATATATATCCAAATAAAACCTAACAACTTAACACCACTCACATTGGCAGATTCATGTACAAATTGGAGTAAAAAAGTGCTTACATCTGAATTTGAATGTTTTATTTTGATGTTTTATTTTGATTCAGTATTAACTGTTCAATATGTCTACCCTAGTTTGAGTTGGTCCGATTCTTGAACTAATTCCTTTTGAATTTTGGTCAATTATGTATATTTCGTTTATTTTTCCAGATGTGCGATACTCTATTTCATAAATAAATAAAAGAGAATAAGAAAACAAGAAAAATTTTACAATGAGACCTATTATTACAGTCCTAAGAAATGGGTTGGCTTAACTTTTTGTGCCTTTTATTATTCAACACATATTTCGGTTAAATTTGTATTTAAATTTTGACTTCAATTTACTAATTGGCTAAAAACAATCCCACTTTGAATTGTGCAAAATAAATTTTTAATTAGCTTACTAAAAATATTTTAATACTGTATCAATCAATTTTAGTTAACAGATTTTATAATAAATAGTTATAGAAATTGAGTTGTAATTGTGTACCCGATAAATTAATGGATTTGAACCCAGTTAGCTATTTGAATTCAATTAGTGCCCTACCCTACTCCCCTTACCACACACGTGTTCTGACGGGCTTAAATACCAACTTCTAACAAATAAATAATAATGAATATAAATATAACGGTACACTAAAAGCATCGTAGAAAATAAGTGCTAATCGAAAACAAATTCATCAACAAAATCAAACTCATCAAGTCCATTTTCGGCATTTTCTTCAAACTCGGCAAATTTATTGAATGTTTTATCCTCTGTTTCCGCTTCCTGTTTCTCGAAGGTTGTATCGTCCATCTATTTTCAATTAAAATAGCAAGCAACTGATTAGTTTTGAAAAGAATAAAGAGAATCAGTTATTAGTTTTGAAATTTGAAATAACTGAGGTTTAAAATACTGATTGTGAGTAATCTGCTTTTTTCCATCAACCAAGGAAAGGAAATTTAAAATAAGCACTCTTGGTACTGAACTGGCATTATACCACAACAGTTGAGTCCAGTACCAGTGTAGCAATAGAAAATAGTTATTAGTTTTGATTTGGAAAATTCAGTTAAAATCAGGGAACTGTCTCTCTTATGGAATTACGAGAATTTCAAATTTGAAATAACTTACATCGTACAAACTTCCTATTGCATCCAGATTAACTTTTGATGCAAGGCCCTGAAAATGAAAAAATGTGTTATAAAAATAGTAACTCTACTAAACATTTTATTAGAAAAACTAATTCAAAAACATTTAAGAGAACAAATAAGAAAGATAATCTATCCGGATAAAGGTAACAAAATAGTACTTTTTTCTTGAGCACATTACACGTCGCCTCGAAAGGAGTCTTGGCCGGACCTGTATCGTCTTCTTCAGATTTCCTCTTTCTAACCTACAATTAGAAAAATAAAATTTATGCTTATACATCCTAAATTGAAAATATTAAAATCACTGACTACTGATGTATACAAATTACTGACCGATGAGTGTTTATTTTGAGCTTGAAATAATCCATGTAATTTTTTTTTTCATAGAATAGGCACTACAAGACGAACAAAACATGATTTTTAAGAAAAACAATGAATACCTTTCGAGGTTCTCTCTCCTCGGCCTCCTTTTTTGCAGCTTCCTTCAATGCCAGTTCCTAATAATTTAACATATTATAAATAGATACACCTCAAACACCAACAACAAATAAGAAAGGCATTTAGTTGTAGTCAAATAATAACCTCAAGATATTCTTTGTTCATTTCTTCCCAAATTATTTTTTTGTAGTGTTTCTCCTCTTCATCGTGCAGTAAGTACTCATTCACCTAAGAGAAAGAGAGACGAAGTAACTTAACAATTTATAAGAGACATAAATTAGTTAGTTAGAGAGAGAGAGAGAGAGAGAGGATTTTAATTACCTCGGCATCGTCAATATCAGAAAGGGTCTCAGGTTCATCATTCTCTTTATCAACCTCATCATCTAGTAACACATCAGATTCACGGTCTTTGAAATAAAATTAAAGTAAATTTTTTTTACATTTTTTAGACAAAATTTTAGAATTTTTTAGAACTTTTTTTAATATTTTTATAGGTAGAAGATCACTACTTTTGATCAACTAATAAAGTAGTGAACGATCCAGATCGACCACTTTTTACTTTCAATCAAGTAAAAAGTAGAAAGTAGAAAATCACTATTTTCTACCTACCTAAAAAATTTCTAAAAAATATAAAATTAAATTACAAGTACATTTTCATATGGAGATCAAGTTGAACAATTTAGATCAATTGTTTGGACTTTGAAAAGAGAGATATTGATCATAGTATGGACTAATATGCGCAATGCATAGTACCGTAGCCTAAAAAAAGAAAAAGGGAAAAAAACCTAATCCTAGCTAATGTAAGAATTCCAAATTACCTTCTTTATCAGTAACTCCAGATGCTTGTGTTTCCTCTTGTAGCTCATCTGGACAAGAGCCTATTACTCCATCAGTGTTCTTGTCCTATAAAACAATATACAAAAAAAATAAAAAATAAAATTACAGAAGAGAGCAAAAAACCCAAAATTCCTGTACCAAGCGGAGATCAAGTACCCTACCCATAAAACTAATGCTTAAACCCTAAATCAAGGGGTGGCAATGTTTACGGGTTCGAATCTAACCTGGTAGTGTATCAACCGGGACAAAACAGCTAACCTATTGAGTCAGGTCAAAGTAAAGAGACTGTCAAATTTGATTGGTATTGTGAAGGCATTAAAAAATGTACACACTTTTTACCTCTGTTGCTTTCTTAGTGACAAATAATTAACTAATTTGGTAATCCATCCTTTTGTTTTAAGACAAATGAGTGGGACCGACACCCAAAAACTGACCCATTAACCATTGGATCAACGATGACCAATTGGTCCAAATTGGCAGAGACGAAATGAGGTCTTACTAGCACAGTGGGCCCGCTTTCTTCATCAAAGAGAGAAAAGTTTGAAGAGGATTCTTCGACCGCGGCCTCAGCTTTTTTTCGTTTCATCTCGGCCCGTTGAAAGGCTGGTGGCTCTGCACCCCCATCTACCCCTCCTGATAGTTTCATGAACTGTCAGAAAAAAAAAAATTTAGGGTTAAGTACTTGTAATCATCAAACAAATTGGCTGTATTTTATGTAATTATGCACGTGGAGGAGTGTGATTTAACATGAGTGAGGCTATGGTACTATGCATAGCGCAAATTGGTCCGTACTGTGGATCAATATCTCAGTTTTCAAGGTCCAAACAGTCAATCTGAACCGTTGAACAAGATCTCCATATGAAATGTACTTGTTGATCAAATTTTACACATTTTACAATTTGTTTTCAATTTTTTTAGATAGGTAGAAAATCACTTGATCTAAACATTCTAGACCGTTAAAAAGTAGTGATTTTCTACCTACCTAAAAATTGTAAAAAAAAATCAAAAAAATGTAAAATTTAGTGTGGAAGTACATTTTCATACAGAGATTGTGTTGAACAGTTCAAATCGACTATTGGAACTTTGAAAGCGAAGATATTGATCCATAGTACAGACCAATCCACACTATGTATAATACCATAGCCTCACTCATTCAAATTGTCAGTATTTTGAGCAAATTCATAATGTACAAGCAAAAAAGTGCCAATCATTTCCCTGTCTACTTTGGGCAGTTCTTTGTGCTTGTAAGTGGCTTTTATCTTGTTATATTAAGGCTTAAATGCAAACAAAAGAAATAACAACACCCAAGAAAGTTCTAAATTTTCTGAAGCACCTTTTCAAAGCATTTCTTGCAAAGACCATGGGCGAAATGGGTAGTGTCATTTTGTTCCTTGTGTTTGCAAAGAAGACCACCATCTTTTGGTAATTGCATTGAAATCGATTGAGTCATCTCCTTCTCCAATTCATCTGCTCGATCTGTGAATTCTTCAATCTATAAACACAAAATATATATAAAAAAAAATCTAGTTTAAAAACAAAAATCAAAAGAGAGAGCGAAAAAGAAGCATTATATAAAGGGGGGGGAGGGGTGGTTTACCGTTAAGCAACCAGACTCGGTGTTTTCAAACTCAATCAGCCGTTTTGTCAGTGTTGCTTCACATACATGCACCACATTGACCTGATTAAAAAAAATGTAGTATTACAATGGGAATTTCAGAGTTACAAAACTATATTCTCTAATAAAACAATAAAAAATTTACAATTTCAGATTTTGAATAATCAAGTCCTTGTGAAAGAGCTGCAATGTACAAGGCAGCACCACATAATCCACTAGGCTTTCTCCCCGTCTGCATTGAACAACAAAATAAGCAAAGAGAGTAAATTGCATCGGTATCCAATAAATAGGATCAATTTTTATTTGTGCCCTTAGTTTTAAACATTGGGCATGTTCAGCTGGAGTGGAAAAGAAGAATAGATTGAAATAGAGATTCTATTCTAGCCAAACAAGGAAACAATTGAGTGGAATTATGGTAATTGGAAAAGTGGATTGAGTTTGAACATTTGCATTAGCCCCTTGTTTCTACAAGTAGGTCCCTCTTCTATATTCCTCAATGAGCCAATTCTCTATTCTGTGGGAATGCCCTTTTTAAGAAAAATAATTGGCTCATTTACTGATACTTTTTCACTCTTCCACTATTCTACTTTTCCACCTTGAATTGAGCACGATCAGAATAGTACAAAATAGAAGCTATTCCAAATTCCAATTTTCCTCTGTTCTTTCACTACTCTCTCTCCGGCCGAACAGGCCAATTGGGAACCAAAATAAGTATAACAAAAAGCTGAAACTCCATGGTATCTAGTATATCGCGAGGTTAACCAAAAATTAAACCAATTTCAAAGAAAATTTCCTAAAATATAAATAATAAAAGAAAATACTAGCCTGCATCCAGTCACGCTTCATGCTAGCTATTATTCTTAGAGCCGTTGTGGATACTTCATTATTCTTTTTACCCAATAAACCTAAAAGTTTTACGAAAAATATCTATTAACATTTTAATTGAAATAGATTGTTCTTTACATTTACCATTATTTCGAAAATGTACTGTCCCATTCTGCCTTGGTTTAGATTCTCGTCACCATTTCAATTTTTTACAAACAGTATCTGTACTTTGTTCCCTCTCTCCCATAAAAAAAAAATAAAAACTTGAAAAATCATAAACGGGTCAGGTCAAACAGGGTCATGTCCCGACCTGACATGCAGCAGGTCAGGTCAATGATTTCCACCCCTACCTGACTGGTATGATACCGGTCCAAAGAAATTATAACACTTACGTTCAGTAAACCTGTGAATAAAAAGACTTGGATCTACGAGTTTTTGTATTATTGGATGCTCTGAAAGCTGTAGAACTTTGCACAGCTGCAAAAATACTGCACCGAGCACATATCTGAAACCACACAAATAAAAACTCAGATTTAATTGCAAAGAACTATAAATCTACTTTGTGCAGCAAAATAGAGACTAGAGAGAAGATTTTTCTTACACATTTACTTGCAGATAGTCAGAGAAATCTATTAGTAGGTATGCCTTCTTGTTTTTCCTACAAAAATAATAAAAAATACAAGTGCCTTGTAATTTTGAATTATTGGTAACTTTATATCAAGGAAACAATACTAGTATGTATCAGTTTGAATTAGTGGTTCAATACAAGATTTGTTGTAATTCTTTGTATCAAGAAAATCACTTGATAAAGGGGTTCGTTACTGTATTTTATTTTTTCTGGTCTGATCCGACCACTGCTTGCTGGTACACGGCTCGCTTTTTTCTGGTATTTGTCAGTACAAGTTTTCTGGTTTTTCTGGTACGTGCGGGGCTTTTTTGCTTGTTGTTTGTTCTGGTACTGATCTGAGAAGAACAGCTTTTTATTTTTTTTATTTTTTTGATTGGCTGTCTAATGCAGCGATTGGTGGCCTTTGTGGCACTTGGTACTGATCTAAGAATAACAGTTTTCTGGTATTTGATTTTTTGGTTACTGGTTTGTTTGCTGTACTGCAGTTTTGTTGGTGTACCTATTAAAAAATAGTTAAAAAATTCTAAAAAATATAAAATTTATTCTGCATGTACATTTTCATATGGAGATCATTTTGAACGGTTCAGATCAATTATTTAAACTTCGAAAACAAAGATATTGATCCATAGTATGGACCAATCCGTGCTATACATATTACCATATTAAATAAATCTAACAATGGTACCATAAGCCACAGGTACCAGGTTGAATAAGCCCAAGTAGCATTCTTTTGTTTGAGGAAGGGTACCAATAAGGTCATTAATAAAAACTTATAAGCACAACATACCGACATGCGATGTAGAGACAAGCAGCGGCAACATGAGTGGTTCTTCGGCCCCTCGTAAAATTCTTGTCAACAGCTATCTTCACTTAATTGAACATGAAATTGAACATAATTTGTTTACTACAGTAGAAAATAATCAGTACATCTGAATATAGAATTCAAAATTTTGGAACACACAGACTACTAAAGCTCAAACTCAACCCTAATTATAACAACAATGTTTATTAACTAGAGCACCAACTTTTGCAGATACACCCTTAGAAAATTTCTATTTCTCCAACAATAAAGGTAGGCACTTGCACCAGAATGCTATTCATTTATTCAATATGCATCTAAAAAGGAATTTCATCGCATCTAATACTGATGTAAAACACGAGTTAACAAGAAGATATCTACTTGATAAAATTTATGAGCCTCATCAATGATTGAATCTCCACCAGCCACATCTAAGCAATTAACTATGTATCTGATCTCATCTCTCCCTGAATAAAGCAAAAAGTAAAGCAATAAGCACTACAATTATAAAACATAGGGACAATTAATAAGTAAATTTAGCCCTAAGAAACATTACTCATATTACAATATAATTATCAAATAGTTTAAGAAAATGTAATAATCACCCTTTGCCAATGTTCTTTCATGCGAAGCTGAATAACCGCTCTCTATACTCCTAAGGATCATACCACCCAAACGGCTCTGTATTTTGCAAAACAACCACTGTTAATATGACACAATATTGGGAAATCATGTGTCCTTTCCCCTGATTAAAATACGATTATATTTTTCAAAAACTAAAAGCCTAGTGAATCAGACGATCATGTCCAGAATTTCTCAAACTTCCTCAAACCAAAAAACTACAATTTTACTCCAATTTTAATAATTTTCCAAAATCAGAATATGCCCATAAAACCACAATTTTACAATTCCATTGGTAAAACATCTCAAATTGGCATTTTCAAAATAAAAACGCATGACATTTAGTGAAGTCTATGAAATTACATCTCTTTCCCTAAAAAAAAAATCATGATACCTGGCCAGAACTATCCTTGACGAAGGTTGGTTCGGTAGAATAGATTTCTTGATCAATAATTTTTCCGCACATGCCGCAACAGCTGAACAACAAAACCAAAAATAATGCAAAATCAACATTCCTCAATTAACCACAACCAAGCATTTTATCTGTATCTTAAACCATATTCTTCAATTAACCATAAGATGCTTCAACTCATGCAATTCAAACCAGATTAATGCAGATAAATTACAAGGCATACAAAAAAGGGGAAAAAGAAGAAGCAAAAGATAAATCATGCCATGTGACTAAAAGCGATTGAGTATAAACGAGCAATAACAAACTAGTTGCAACTAAATTAACCACAACCAAGCACTTTAGCTTTATCTTATACCAATATTCCTCAATTTAAAATAAGATGCTTCAATTCACACAATTCAAACCAGCTTGATGCAAATAAATTACAAGGTATACAAAGGAGGGAAAAATAAAGCAAACGATAAATCATGCTATGTGGCAAATATCAGTCCAACAAGTAAACTGATCTGACTCAATTGGGCAAGATACCAAATTAAAATAATGCAAAATCAATTGAGCAATTTTGAGCAATAACAAACTAGTTGCACCAAAATTAACCACAATCAAGCATTTTATATTTACCTTAAACCAATATTCTTTAATTAACCATAAGATGTTTCACTTCACGCAATTCAAACCAGATTGATCCTTCTACTTAGTGAAAATATATAAACATATATGAATTTACCGAAAAAGAGTAAAGATAACTGACATGTAGCCCTTGTCAGGGTCCACAATAGACGGGCAGTGATCACCACAGTGACTGCAGTACACCATCTCTTCTCCTCTCCTGCCTACCTTCAAACTTCCCACAAAAAGTACAGAAATTGATGTATTATTCATTTATTAGGCAAACCTCAGAGATAGAGAGGGAGAGGGAGAGGGAGGGAGGGAGGGAGGGAGGGAGAGAGAGAGAGGGTATGCGTGCGTACTCACCGTTTCTGTTTCGCCGGAGAATCGAGGAGGCGAGAGAATCGGTAGTTCGTTGCGGAGAGAAGCGGCGACGGCGACGGCGACGGCGACGGCGGCGGTCCCTAACCCCTGTCAAGCTTCCAATTGACAGCGATGGCGAGAGAAGGATTCGAGAGGGGGTTTTGTCCGGAGCCTATTCGGGGATGACGCAGGGGCCAGTATTATTTGAGCTTAGAGATTCGTGCAGAACATATTTGAACGGTTAAAATTTTCCAAAAAGGCACGCAACATATATATCTATCCAACGGATAGGAATTGTTTTTTTTTTTTTTTTTTTATTTAAGGATAGGAATTGTTCATTAAATAGAGATATCTCATATTTTGCGTGACTTAATCCTTATCATTCATTAAATCCAACGGATAGGAATTGTTCTTCTCTTTAATAGCACTGCCCACGAATCTCTAACCTGATCGATTTTTTTCTTCTCCTCTGTCAGCTTAGAAATGCTAAACCCTTCTCCATTCTCTCGCAGGCTGTTCAGCAATAAGAGATTATGAGTAGAGAATTAAGAGCTTAGGAGCGTTAAAGAACTGATGTTCGATTGTTTTAATTTGTAGATAAAATCTAAGAAAGCTAAAGAAAAAGATAAAGGTGTCTTCAAATTTGAATATAAAATTAAAATCCGGCAAAAAAAGATTAAATGAGATAATTTTAATCTGCGCTAAAGAACCGGTATTCAACAAGATTAAGCAGCTAAAAAAGTTAAAAAAAACAGATTAAGTCCTAAGAAAACTTAATCCGTTGTTGCTAAATGGCCCCTCTATTTCTCTCTTCCCTTTTCGTACTCGCCTTCCTCTCGAATCAGTGACCGTCGCGAGCAAGTGATTTAGTTTCCCTCCACTCTATTTTGAACGGCCTCGCCAGTGCCTCTTACGCTGCTAGTAACTCTCTCTCTCTCTGCCAATGCCTCATGTGAGAATCCTGATCCATTTATTTTATTTGTAAGATTATTTCCAGTATTTACCTTGCAATTTAGGAAATATCAAATCGTTGGATGGTTGACGAAATTTATCAAGTAAATTTCACCTTTTGTTGTTCTAATTTTGAGTACCTGCTCCAATTGTACTGGCATGAAATTGGTTATTTCTGGAGGAAAAAAAGTTGAAGTGTTGAACCAAAATTGAAATATAACCATTTTGTGACATTCTAAATTGGTATTGGACCACTAAAATATTGATATTACAAACAATTTCCTTTCTATAGAGTTTAATATAATAATACTCAGCAATTATAAGAGCATCCACATTCCTGAAACTATTAGAGTTTCAAATCTGATGTGGCAGTTTCTAATTCAATTTCAGAGATGTAGGAGAGTTTCTTATTTAGAAACTATGCAGGTAAGTTTCATATTATGAAATTGTTTCTAAACTCCATACAGATCAAATGATTGGCTCAGATTAATTCTCATTTTTAATTTACTGCTGACATGGCTTAATTGAAACTCCAAAATTAATTTCAAGAATGTGAGAATTAGAAACTTTAAAGTCTATAATTTCTAAAAGAGTAATTCTAATTTCCCCCATCATATTTTCTCCTAAATGTCCCCCATCTCTTCAATCTCTATCTCAGTTAAATGAAAATCTTCCTCCTTATTTCTTTCCCCCAAAACGTCCCCTCACTTATCTTATCAAAACTAAATATCTAACTGTTTAATAATCTGACCCAACGAGTCCAGCCCTCCTCCTCTTCCAGATCGAACAAAAAATGAAAATCTATTCCGCTCTCTTCTCCCCCCCTCTCTCTCTCTCCTCTCAACTGCCTCCCCTCTTCTCCTTCACAGCCTACGCCTCTTCTCTATTCGGCTGCTCATGGAGCACTTTTTCCTCTGCTGCTCTCCGGCAAAATGATTCTCACAATGATGTTTTCCTCCGCTCCAAATCTCAATCTTTGTTTCAAATCTTTAATTTGATACTTCTAGCAATTCATTTAAAGAGAATCATTTAATTAGTTATCGCATGATCTGCTTCTCATCTCTCCACTGGCTCCTTATTATCCCTTTTAATTAGTTATCGCATGATCTCCTTATTATTGGAATTGTTTGTGTCTAAACTTGTTATTTGAATTGTAGTTCCTGATTGTACTTGAAGTTAATTTCTTAACTCGTATTTACTTTTTTAAGAATAATTTTTACTTTATGTTATGCTCATAAAAGATGAATACTTTGTTCATTACAGTTGAATACTTTAAGGTTAAAGATGATAGCTTATGTGAATAATTTACTGTAATCATATGAGAAGTGTTTTCTGTCGAATACTTATTTAATGTGGTTGAAGATGTATGTTCATGTGCAGTTAGTTTTAATTCACACTTGAAAAATATTTTTAAAGTGTGAATTTTTTGCTAAATGAGTATTTTCTGGTAAATACTTATCAAGTGAATACTGTATGGTTTATATTGAATACTTTGGCCAAAACAGATGAATACTTTTATGATAAATGTTTTCTGACAGTTTTTTAAGGGTAATTTTTACTGAGTAATATGTTATGCTCATAAAAGGCGAATATTTTGTCCATTACAGTTGAATATTTTAAGGTTAAAGATGAATAACTTATGTGAATAATTTACTGTGATCATATGAAAAGTGTTTTCTGTTGAATACTTCTTTAATGTGGTTGAATATGTCAGTTAAATACTTCTTTAAAGTGTGCATTACCTTCCATGTCGCTTTCAAAGGACGTTAATGGTCCCCACAGTTAAGTACGGTATTGATGTGGACGTTTGCGTTCTCCCCGAGTTGCCGTTGGAATGACTTTTGCCGTTCTTAATGTGCAGACCATGGTTGAATACTTCTTGGCAGCAGAATAAATACATTTGTATTGATGGTTAAATACTTTTTGCCGTCCGATTGTCTTTTGTGAGATTAACGCGTTTTCTGGGCAGTTTTACGCCTTTTTGTTTGTTTTTAGCTGGTTTTAAACTATTTTTTTATCCAGGGGACAGATAGGGGACGTTTCCTGGGGGACAACTAGGTGGACCCTTTCTAAAAAGTAGTTAACAAATATTTAGAAACTCATTTGAGTTGTAGAGATGTAGATGCTCTAATAATCGAATTTTTGCCCTTTGAGAAATCTAATATAGCAGAAAGAACAACATCACTTCAGAGTTCAAACCGAAAGGACCACTTCATTCTGATCCTAAAATCAAACCCAAAGAGTTGCTCTCCTTACTAATTTTTCTGAAGGTAGTGTACAGCAAGAAATTTATTTGCAAATCATTGTTGGAAAAATGAAACTGTTGTTTGTTTTAATTGTAATATTGTAATGGAAAAGGCTAGCGTGCTACTTGTAGCATAGTGACATATCATGCTACTCCTTCAAAAACCTATTGAGTAGACTTGACAAATCCAAATCGTTGAAACCAATTTAATTCACGAGTAATGTATTTACATATAAAATTTACCATTTTTTACATTCATTTAGTAAAATTAACTTTTAATTCTTATTTTTTTACCGCTTGACTTTATACCAAATTAATTCAAAACATTATAATTTGTCATGTAAATACATCACTTATGTAAATTGATTTCAACGGTTTTGAATTAGCCATTTTGAAACATATTTTTTTTATAGCGGATGGGATAAATACCAAACTTCGGCCCATTCAGAAACATGAGCTTGAAACCACATTTCACCCGTACCCGGCCCATTTTGTATTTGAGCATACAGCCCTTACATTTTAGTATTTCTATATATTAATTTAAATTTTAAATGGGCTCAACCTGCTTGACATGAATAGTTCACAGTGGCTAATAAACCCGACATGAATAGTTCTGTATATTTAGTGGTGGCTCAACATAATTATAACATTTTTTTGTCAAAATAATTGCAAATTTATTAAACTTGAAGAATTTTTTTTCTTTTGATGTCTAGGTAAACCTCACAATTATATTGATTTGACGCACATTTAAGCAAATACAAATCTATTGAATGATACTTAAATTTTAAACTGAAGTCTAAGCATAGGGAACTTGTCTAAATCTGCTACTGTGTGCAACTAGCACAAAAATGAGCACATGACGATACGAATGATTTTTCAGCTTTTATTTAATTCCTCAACTAGAATAATAAAAGGCCCCGTGCAATCAAACTCTAACCAGATCGGCCCTACATCAGATTAGAAAAAAAATTCGAAAAGTGAACGGGGTTCAAACTCTTGAGTAACCACAATTTTAAAACATTTTCTCCATGCCGACTGTACTACACTTCATCTCATCGGATTAGAAACTTAATTATGAAAAAGAGATACAAATTACAATTATGCATTAACATAGACGAATTATATCACTTTGAAGCTTTAGAAATTTGAACAACTTTCCTCGTAATAATTTTAATCATGGCACGGCACGTTATTTCCACATTTCCTGATGCTATATTATAAAATTTAGCATGGAAGCAAGTAAAACAAGATCGCTAGTACACACAAAAATTCTCAACACAAAATCAATATTTTTATCTCATTAATTCTAGTGTAAGCATGGTATGTCCCGAGCCAACAAAGAGATTTTAACAATTACAATAGAATTGCAACAATAAATGTTAAGACAATTTATATCAAAATTCTGAGAGCATAACCATCAAAAGTATATAAAGCAATTTGTACTAGTATAAAACAGATAGACAAACAACCAAATTTGAAAATATTAGCACGTTACAAAAGTAAAGTCATGTTTCTTTAGTTTGGAGGAGAGGATGATCTTGGAACAACCAATTAACTCAATCAGCTTGCTAGAAGAAAGGGCAAATGAATGACATCGCGTTGTTTTTGGATGTTTCAAAAATGTCGACCAAGTAACCTTTACTTGAATCTCACCATATGGATTGTTTAGCTTCCCCACATCAGAGTCGCCGAAATACTCCGGCGAGAAAAGCAATGCACCACGCACAAGGGGTTCATTAGTGTCAGAATTCCAAAGATCAATCTTAACAACGAGGGATGAGCCATGACCGCAACAAAACAAAGATCTAGACAACGGAATGGACTCCAGAGACTTGATAGTGGTGCAATCATCAATTCTCTTTCTAAAAATAAAGTCTCTTAGGTATGGCATATCATCGATGTAAGCAACCATATCACCATGAATTCTGAAACCTACTACTGTTTCATCTTCAGTAGACTTGATTAGCTTCACTTCAAGCTCAGCAAGCCAAGCGCAATCCATCACAGCAAAAGTCACGAGCACGGAACCATTCCCACCTTTACACTCATAACACAACCACTTGTTCATGGGTTGCTTACTAAAACGATTAAATGTTACAAGACCTTTACATAGTAATTCGTCATCTATTTTGAGGTCAATAAGGATCCAAATTTGATCATAAGCCAAAGGGGCTATTTCTGGACTGTTTAATCAAAGAACCCTACAAGAATGAAAAGAAATAAATGTTTAGAGAGAGTGAGAAAATGTGGCGTGGGTATGTGATAGGATATTAGTAGTGTACTGCTGTTACCTTATTGTGAATCATCAGTGCATTTTCTTTGTCCCGATCAAAGAGGTCTATAAGGAACGAAGTGCAGTCCATGACGATCTTACCATGGATATTGCTAGACGTCTTCCCGCATAGGTCCACTTTCACATCATAAAACTCTATCAAAATATATGAATCCTCAAGCCTCTTCCTGTTGGGATTTCATGGCACTTAAGGCAGCGGAATTTCAAAAATTTTGACAAAAAAAGTACCAAAAAATCATTATGCATGACTAAAATCAAACCAAAACAATTTCCAAATCAATAAGCATCATACCTTTAGTTTCTTGTCTCCAAACAAGAAAGGAAGGTCCTTGAGATGTAGGGTTGTAGCCTCCACCTCCTTGTTGATCGATGCTAACGGTGGTTGATGTCTTGCAGCACCTTGGTGGTTGATGTATGCGTGACCTTGAACGCCTTGTACCAAGATGAGACTCCAAAGTAGAAGTCCTCCACGGTATCCACCAAGAAATTAATTAGAAACCAAACTTTCCTCTTGCTAGAGAGTAGTAATTTAGTCGCTTCTTAATTCCTATCCTCCAAGAGAACAAGATCTTGATTCTAGGGTTTGTGGGTTCTCAACACATGAGAGAGAAACAAGAAAGAGAAAGAGTTTTGGCAGAACTTCAACTCTCAAAACGAATTGCTCTCAAAAGAAATGAGAGAGTGTATATCTAGCAAATAAGGAATAGGAAATTATGTTTCCAAAATTAACTCCGTGTTCTACCATGTTTTTGACTACGATATAATTCGAATTAGATTCTTCTCTCTGAATAAAAGTTATAGATATTTCTTTTACCTTTCTATCCATATATGGTACGCTCAAAACAAACATCGTATGAGGGTGTTATGGTCAAAATACGAAACATGCGCAGCAGTTTCCAGAACATGGTAGTCTAAATTTAGCACCACGTTCTATCACGTTTTTGAGCGTGATATATTTCTAATTTGATTTTCTTCCAGAAATACAAAGTTTTAGATTTTTCTATTACCTTTCCAGAAAGAAATAGAACGTTAAAAACGGATATCGTATTAGAAATATATGGTCCAAAGAAGAAACATTGCGCAGCAGCTTTTAGAAAACGTGGTAAACTATTTTGGGCTAACTTTTAATTATGGAAACAATTCTTTAAATAAACATGAGCCATAATTAACAACAGTCATTAGGCTTTGTTTATTGGGCCAAGTTTCACTTTCCTTGTTTGAATTAATCAAATACAATTAATCTAATTAATTGTAGTATCATATATAATTATCCAAATAATTATATTTCTCATGTTCTAGTGGAGAAACCAATTTATTTATCATGTCATACATGTTAAATAAATTAAGGAGCATTTCTAATTAATTCTTTATTGGTGTGACCCTGTGGGATCTATGTCATTCGGCAATAGAATCTGAAACTTTTTTCGATTCCATAAATTACAAGCGGCACCTAACAATATGCATTGTAATTACCCAAATGACACAGATGATAAGTACCATACTGTATCACGATCCCTAAGCAATAATTGCCTCGTGTCAATTCCATGTCTCATGATATCATGAATAGATCCAAGGTAGGAGTGTGTCATCCTTGCAAACTTACTCGTTTCTTGATTCCGAAATAATTCAGTAATTATAATTAACTCTTTAATCATATGTGCATATACTTGTATTATTTCATCAAGGGGCCCAGTGATATCATCACTCATTATATGAGGGACATTGGTACTCTTGATAATTATTATCACTCCTCATCAGAGATACATACTGAGATAGAATCTGTATAATTGCCAGTTACGGACAACGTTGGATAATATTCACGAATATATATTCCCATGTGAGAGAAACAATCATCTCATACCTTAGAATTCCAGACACAAATAAAACACTAATGACACAAACACAATCCATATTAAATGTTTTACTTTGGTCACGTCCAATCCCCTGATCTCCATCAGGTATCCATTTGATCAGATTGACAACTCCTTATCATATGATCTGCAGAACATGATCATCATCTAATCTAAATGCTAATCTTATACCGGTAATTAATGTCCCTTGTTAATTACCAAGACTAGGGACACTTCAGAGTATTTATTAACACATGTATAGAGTTCCACAATTCCAAGTTCTAAACCTGAATGATCTATAATTAATAAAATACTCAGGGAACAAAATGATAAACATAATCATTCAATTACATAAACAAAACTTAGAAAACAATCATCCTATGATTGACTTCTAGATCACAACACTAACAATTCCTCCATTCACCATCTGTCTTCATATGAAGTGGTTTCCAAATGCCATCTTCTATAGGCATTGGAGGTCTCCAGGATGGCTGTGTATGTACTCTCTCAAAATAATTCTACAGATATGAAGAAGATATCTAACACGGTTAAAACTGCATTATGAAAAGTTTGAAAAGCAGCAAAAAATAAACACAATAATGCAAACTCTTAATCAAATTTGTTAATCTAAAGTGTAGTATGACAAAAAGGCTCTTGTGCTTTTACTAAGATGCTTGCCTATGCAAAGTAAAGGAGACCCTTTTTGTTTTTCTTAAACAAGCTTTGTTTTAAACTTATTTTTAGGTTGCTTTAGAAAACATATACCGTCCAATGACACAACTGCTCTAGCTGGCTTGAAAATACTAAATAAGAACATATTTTGAGGGGGACCACATGAAATTGAGCTCTTCTTGTCAATTGTGTTACAAAAAAAAAGTTTGATTCTAGTATATAAATCATAACTCCATTTCTCATTTGATTACTAGACAAATTTATTCCCAGCAATCTAGATAACAATATAAAGGACATCAATAATCTAGAATTTCACACATGCGTTACTTCAGTTATGAATATCCTAAATTCCCAACAGAGTAATCTAATTATTTACCTGAAAGCTGTACTTCCCAGCTGATTCCAATGGAACCCTCGGGACCATAGAGTCGTCATCAGAATCTGTACTCTTCTCCATTTTGTCTTGCTTACTGCTGGACCTCCGGCTGTCTTTCTCTAGGTACTTATTATTAGCAGGTGCACAGACCCGAACCCTTTGCCTCCTTCGAAATTCATGCAGAAAAAATTTCAAAAAACCCCTCCTAAAAATCCACAGACGAGGACCTACACGGAACGCCTTTCAGGGACCAGACACTGAGTCCCTCTTCCTTGTTAACATCCTACCACTGTGGCGGACCAGACACTTATTCTTCTGTGATGGCTGTGTATCTACTCCATCATAATCCTACAGATATGAAGAAGATGTCTAACACTGTTAAAAATTGCATCATGAAAAGTTGTAATATAGCAAAAAAATAAACACATTAATATAGATTCTTAAACAAACTTGTCAATCTAAAGGGTAATATGACAAAGAGGCTCTTGTGCTTTTACTTAGCATGTTTGCCTATGCAAAGTATATGAGACCCTTTTAGTTCCTAAATTGGGAAGCGGCTTAAATACCTACTAGGGGTTGTGATGATAAATAGATATTTATGTTTTAAACCTATTCTATAGGTTGCTTTGTGAAACATATACAATGTAATGACACAACTGCTATAGCTGGTTTGAAAACACCAAATATGTACCTATTTTGAGGGGGATACGTTGAAATTGAGCTCTTGTACTCAATTGTGTTACTGTTTGGAAATAAAGGCTTTGTTGTTGTTATTGTACTCAATTGTGTTACCAAAACAAAACTCTGATTCTAGTATATAGAAGATTAACTTCAGTTCTCATTTGCTTACTAGACACATGTCATAAAATTTATGCTCAGTTATTTAGACAACGGTATAAAGGACATCAATAATTTGGAATTTCACACATCTGTCATTTCAGTTCTGAATATATACTAAATTCCAATTATTTGTGCTCATATGCAGAAACCTCGACAGAACTTGGTGCTACAAATCATAGTCTGGAAGAGTTGGTAGCGGCGAAACAAATCAAATAGGAAACAATAAAAGGCAAACATAAAAAATATAAGAGATTTCGACGTCAAGCTAATTAAGATTTTAAAAGTTGGTGAAATTCAGAAAATGTGACTTCGCCTTCTCCTTCTCCTTGTCTTCTTCTTTATAAGATTGCTCGGAGGGTTTGTCGGAAGCGTTGAGAGTTTTTTTCCGGTGGATCCGGATGGGACTCCAACTCCGACGCACACCCAGAATCAGCGGAGGAGTCTGATTCGTTGCTATCGCGGGTTTCGGCAGGGAAAGGAGCGCGCTGCGCAACGAAGAACAGCTCTTCGTCAGAAAAAGAATCGTTGTGAGATGTTGGGGAGATTTTCTCCTTCGCCGCTGCCATTAACGGAACGACAAATAAATACGACAAATAAATAAAGAAATTTGAGGAGCGACAAAGAAATTGGGTTAGGACTTCGGAGTCAGGAGCTGAGGATTGTTTGCAATTATAAATTATTTATCTAATATGATAATATCTAATTATAGGAAATTGATCCGGATTTAGATACGGTTCTTATTTTTTTATTTTTTTGGGTTAGAAAATCTGCAGGCGATATTTTATTAATCAAGAGCAAACCAGTTACACATTAATTTGTATCAGTACATACACATTTATACCATTATTTAAAATATTAGAACTGGATCTCTTAACAAAAGTAGACAAGAAAAATCAGAAGAAAAAAAAATAGCAAAACCAAAAATTACTGCGCTCAAATTGGTAAATAGTGAGTCTGTAGGATTTTCTATGCTCATGCTCAGATTGATACGGTTCTTATTTTGTAGACGGACCGGATATATTAATGGCTAATATGAATTTATAAATTATATTTATCTAATATCTAATTATAGGAAATTGATCCGGATTTAGATACGGTTTTTATTTATAAACGGATCGTATTTCTAAATATATCCAAAATCCAATAAACTACTCTAAAAGTCCAATCCAGTTACCCTCTGATCGGAACGGTGAACAAAACAAAGAAATCAAAATTGGAAATGGACTTCGCAGCGTGCGTCTGATCGGAAGCAGAGAAGCCACGAGAAACGATTTCAGTCGACGGGATTTTAAATAGGCCAAATCACGTTAAAAAATCCTCTTAAGATCGATCGGATTTGGTGAGAATCGTACGGAACAAAGTGATGGTACCAAAAACTCCTCTTCTTCTCCGCTAGGTTATTTTGTTTTTTAGAGCTTTTTGTTCTTGGTAGAGAAGAACTAAAATGCCGACTGGACACTACTCTTCAAGGTGATCTAAGTTTTGTTCTAAATCTTTTTTTTTTTTTTTGCTATTTCTGCTCAAGGTATAAACTCTAGTCGATAGCATGAATGTTAAATTACAAGACTAAGTTGACTTTATTTTAGTTTTACCAAATAATTTTTTTCGGTGCAAACATTCTTTCTGATTAGAAAAAATTAATTCTAATTCATTTCTATTGAAGTCATCTCTATTAAATTGAATTGAAATTTTGTGTTTCTTGATTCCGATCAGAGTGATAATCAGCGTGGCTTTTCAAAAGACGCTTTGCCTTCTTTCTTCCGAGAGGGCAAGCCAAATTCCCCCGTAGGTTTTGAACTATAGAAAATTTTGTATTATATATATAATGTAAACACTTATTAATAACAATTGTGGGATTTTGATTTAGTAGTCAAAGATAAATTGAGCCCATTTATTAGTCCATGATATCCTCTCAAATTTTTAAAACATTTACTATAAGTTTTTATAAACCGTATCCTCTCTCATTTTTGTATCTATTTATTTTTTTTTTTGTATTTTTATCTTAACATTCATATCATTCATATCATTCATATCATTCCATCCGGTAATTATTTCTCTCTTATTCGTATTTGAATATGTATTCATAAATTATCCATTCCGTATCCGTATTCGTTAAAAGTGAATTTGGTTTTACATTTTAACATCCGTTTACTATATCTATCCATATTCCTATCTGCTCGTTGAAAAATGAATACAAATATGGTATCGGTATTATTCTTTCCAAATTCGCTCAGTTTTCAGCTCTATCAATAACAAAGTAATAAGCTGTAAACATTGAGCAAACCGCATAAAATTAATATAACGATATAAAGGGTTCACTAATTTGTTTGTCCTTTAAAAGTAGCGACAGCTACATGTTTCATTAAAGAAACAGCACATACATGCAATATTCTGAAAAGAAAAATAAAGAAGCAAAACAACTACCACTTCACTGGTACCTATTAGCTATATCAACTCCCTACTATCGGACACATAATTCCTATAAGTATTTTTCTTTTACATTAAACTGTGCAGAGTGAAACATTAGGATATTTTTTAGTTTGGTCTTCTAACGATTTTGAGGTGTGCAAAGAACTCGATCAAGTTTTTTGCTAAGGTAAATATTTTTCCTACTCTTTTTATTAAAAAAAGGGATCCGCGTAATATTTTTTTTCTTAAGATGCATCAAGAAAACAAAAAATTTGCATGAAGTAATCCGCCTTAGATTGACTTAAAGAACAAAAAATTTGATACAAACAGTCATTAGAAGAAAAAGAAATTCACCTTAGATTGACTTAAGATCTTCTTCTTAAATTTTCCTTAAAACAAAAAATTAACCTCTACCCTCTTCTGAATAACAATCCAAGGGAATGGCTTCCTTAGTGCCTCTTAGAGCCCGAAAATGTTTTCTTTTTTTCATCGTTTTACCTCATAGCTTGGCTTGTTTTCATTTGTTTATATTTTCTATCGTCTCTCTTCCCACCTACCTATAATGCTTGCCTCGGTGCACGAAAATTAAAATTCAACTTCTTCCAGCCTCTGTCGTGAGCTCGTTAACAGCAAAGTCATTAATTTGATGTCATAGAGAACTTCACTTCAAGACGATTTATCAATCAAGATCCAATCTGACTAGTTTTTGTCGCCTTAATTTTTTCCTTTTTACGACTCTCTAATATGGAGTGTGAAACGATTAGAAATGCTCTTAAGTTTTGTTTTTGAATTTGTTTGCTCTTTCAGTTTAAATATTGAAACTTAAAAGTTTGTATGAAGAGAGAAGGCCTGGGAGTGCAAACTGACCGGATATTATATGTCTGTATCCTTAGTCCGGCCATATTCAATTTTGTTTGCAAATTTAGATATACGGATACAAATAGTTTTTGATACGGATACATATATGATTTATGGAAGACATATAAATATGGTTTTAGTTTCGAAAGCGGATGCAGATAGAGATAATATTTTATATCTGTAATTTTTTAATATTCTTTTGTACAAATTTGAATACAGATACGGATAATTATTTATATCCGTAATTTTTTATTTTTATTTGTTTGTTTTAAAATCATATATAATTAAATAAGAATATTTTTGATGGTATTTATTGATTAAAAGTATAGCTATATTGGTGATTAAGTTTTGTTAACAAATATATATTTTGTAATGTAATGGCATAACAAGTTTAATACCAGAAACATATTATTTTGTTCATAGTATAATTAAATGTCTGAAATATATATGTGTTTATGTTCTAATTAAAAAAATATTGAATAACATATTTATTTTATCACAGTATTTAAATTAGGTGTCTAAATTATATATGTATCTGTATTCATATCTATTTAATATCTAATCTATATTCATATTTGTTTATTACCTGATTTGTTTGATATATAATATATATCTGAAAAATAAAAACAAATATATATATAATTTTATCACTATCCGGTCCTCAGTATGTGCCGACCTGAGTTCGTGTCTCCCCAAGTATCTGAGATGCAATTTATAAAATTGAATAGTCCAGATTAATTCTAGTCAGACCTAACTTAATTTAGTGTCTATTAAGACTGTAAATATATATATAATTTTACCACTATCCGATCCTCAGTGTGTGCCGACCTGAGTTCGTGTCTCCCCAAATATCCGAGGTGCAATTTATAAAATTGAACGGTCCAGATTAATTCTAATCAGACCTCACTTAATTTGGTGCCTGTTAAGACCGTAAGGGAACTGCTTTGAGATTTGTGCTAAGTTAAAAGAACGATCCGAATTTACCACTTAACCTCAAGTACCTGACGTGATACGGATTCGCGCCGACCTTGATTCTTGAGAGCTTTTTGTCGAGGTGGAAATCGAAATAATGTGTTGCTCTCAGAGTTCCGACCCCATTCGGTGAGCCCGGGTATTAGATTAGGCCAGATTCTTTTCTGGATTCCAAAAGATATGAAACTTTTTTATTATGTCGATTTCAGAATATGTAACTTGGAATTACTTGGCACTAAATGGATTTTTTCAGTCGGCATTATATCCTTTGCTTATTCATTTAGTTTGCTTTCAAATTTCTAATGATTGTTTATGGATTCTCAAAGTATGCCTTTTGTTGGTGAGGAAAGAATTCCAGTCAAACAAAAAGTAAGTTTACTTTTTACACGCGCCAGTTTGATATGTTCACATTGATATGGCATGTTTTGTTGTCACTTGTCATGTGTACATGATAATTTTAGAGGAATCAAAAGAGTTTTGAATAATCATAAATTACTAGAAAAATGGTTGCATGTGCACCAGCAATTTACTGGTAATGACGTTATTTGATCAATTTGAACTCATTGTTAGTGGTACATCAATTTCTTCCACCAGTTTCTGACAACCATTGGTATAGCCACTGTATCAGTATCAGTAATTATGTTTTTTTGTTGTTGTTGAAATCTACAAATTTAGTGATTTCCATAACATATGTTTTGTTGAGTATTATTCACTGGACTCGTTACTATATATTGCTAGCAAAAAAAGACCTCCAATTTAATATGTTAGAGAACAAAAAAATATATAAAGATATTTAAGTCTTTAAAATTATAAAGTATATATGTGGTCCTATTTTTTTTTTTGCAAAAGTGGAATAACCACCGGTTTCATTACGAAACAATGTTTTTACAAAACTTACAAAACTGTGCAAAACACCCAAAATCCATTTATTCTAAACTAGAGAAAGACAAATATCCAACTAGCAATAATAGCCAACATATGTGGTCCTATTAATAATCACTTTTTTATGTAATGATAAATAAAAGAATAATTATATGAATCTCTCCATTCCAGTCCACCCACTGCCTCGCAACAACATTAGAGGAAGGTTGTATTATGGTCCTCACTAATTATATGATCCCCTTTTCCAGTTCCGCACTCGTCTCCGCGTCAATCTTTATATATATAAATACTTGAAAAAAAAAGATATTAATACTTGAAAAAAAAATAAGATATTAATATTTTGATGCGTAACTTGTTATGATCATCTCTTTTTCAGTCTCCCAATAGTTTTCACATCAACCTTCCTCTAATGAAGTAGTGGGAACTCTGTAACCCCGCATCAACCTTCTCCAATCATTCCCGCATCAACCTTCCTCTAATAAAAATAGTTACCCTATGACTATTTTTCAGTCTCTCAATAGTTTTCACATCAACCTTCCTCTAATGAAGTAGTGGGAACTCCGTAACCCCGCATCAACCTTCCTCTAATAAAAATAGTTACCCTATGACTCATAAGAATAAATACTTCAGTGCATAGGTATGAATACTTGCAAAATAAGATATTAATACTTGAAAAGGTAAGATATTAATCTTTGATGTATGATATGATCGAACACCTGAAGATTAAACTTTGTACAATAAATATACATATAAATACTTCAGTGCATATATATAAATACTTGCAATACTTGATATTAATACTTTCAGACGTCATCCAGCGTCGTATGTAAAAAAAAATCAAGTTTTGCGGTCCCCACAGATAGTTATGGCAATATGTTAATATATATATATATAAACGTGTATGGTCCCCTCATTTAGTTTGAGTAACTCCCCACATATATTTATAGCGCGGGGATGTTTGGGAGATATGGTTGGAAAAATAATTATTTACATAAAAATAATTCACCTCATAAGTATAAATATTTATGTGCATATGTATAAATATTTTCGTGTATATGTATTAATAGTTTAGAAAATAAATCAGAGTTGGACTTTTTGCGGCCCCCAAGCATTATGGTAGTTATGGTGCTGGGACAGTGCGAGGACTTTTTGGGGACCATTATTTTATGTAAAAGTGTTCATTTCATAGGTATAAATATTTTCGTACATTTTCGTACATAGGTATAAATACTTTTGTGCATATGTATTAATATTTTAGAAGAAAAAAAAAACAGTCGATCCGAACTGCTCAACATGATTTTCATATTAAAATGTGCCTAGAGACCAAATTTTATATTTTTTAGAAATTTTTTACTATTTTTTAGATATGTACAAAATTACTGTTTTTGGACCGTTCAAAAACAGTGATGTTGTACGTACCTAAAAAAATAGTAAACAATTTCCAAAAAATATAAAAGTTGATCTCTAGCACATTTGAATATGGAAATCATGTTGAGCGGATTGGATCGACTGTTCGGACTTTAATCATACAATTTTTAGAGACTTTGGATGGTGTTCAGTCCAAAACCATTTGGACCAAATCTTATTCCTATTTACATATCCCTAATCTGCCATACTGCCATCAATTTTTACCGGGGACGTGGTGGTTGTGTTCTTAGAACTTATCTTTTCTTTAAGACTCATGTTTCCAGGCTTTCCGTTTTAATTAGCTCTTGTTCAATTTTATCTTCAATTTTGGGTGCAAACTGCAAAGGTGTCTTTCTTTTGGTCCGAATGCTCCAAAGTATATATATTTTTTGGTCTAAGTTCATCCTAATTTAATGTTTATTGATAAGGTTAAATTGTTTCATACTCTGAATCTAGAAAAAGGTTACGTGTTACAAACTTACAATGCATCTATAAGAAAGTTTTGTAGCTGCTTTTCATTTGACCGATTACATATATTCTCGTACCTACAAAATCTATACATGGTAACATTTTAAGATTTGTTTGAATTGCGACAGGACGCCGGTCCGATTTGATTGAATTGGTTCGTAGCCATATGTGGTTGGCTTTTCCATGTTTTCTTGCAGTGGAATTCAATTTTGGTACTATAACATAATGGTGCTGTGAGGTTACGACAGGAGAGGTAAGTCCAACCCAGGAGGAAATAAATCTGCTGTTACTCCAAAGGATAACATCAGGGGCGGAACCAAGGCAGGCTAGCCTACGCCCCGGCTGCCGCTTAGTCCAGAAAATATGTAGAAATTTTTAGAAAATATATATAATTTTTTTTTGTTTATGGATCCTTGATACCTCCTAAATTATTTATGGGCTCTTGGCACCTCTTAAATTTTTTGGAATCACATCCTCTGCGGAGCTTTTACCTGCAGAGATCGTGCGTGCGGTTCTTTTAATCTGGTTCATTCGTTTTGATCGAACGGACCAAATAAGATTATGGCACAAATCTCAAAGAAAAATTAATACTGCCCCCTCCATCATCCCGAGCACTCACCAGCTGAGAGTAAATCTGGACCGTCCGATCAGCTCCGCACCGCAAACCTCCACAGAGGATACTGGTCCAAATTTTTTTTACTTATGGGCCCTAAATTATTTATGCCCCCCCTCCCCTAGTTTTCATTTCTTGTTCCGCCACTGGATAACATAGCCCTATTATTCCGACCTCAGCCATCAATTTTTATTGAGATTTGCACATGAAGAAAGGACTTCTTTGAGATTCGTGCGTGAAAAACTTAGAATGGTTGAGATAGGTCCTGTTATCCTTTGGAATAACAGCAGATTTATTTCCAACCCAGGTGGAATATTTATAATTTTGTTGACTGGCTAATTCCCATTCAAGATTTTGAGCGTCTCCTCTCCAGTCCCAATAACTGGAGTTGTTCGCTTTCAGGTAGCTAATCTATCACCGAAGTTTCGGGTGAAGATATTGACGGTGTAGTATTTCCTTCATACAGCATAAGAGTCATATGCAGTGACTTTTATGTTAATGTCCGTGCGCTGTATGAAGAAATATCAGCTCTGTCAATACATTTACTCGAAGTTTCTGATCTTTCCATACATCCGCAGATCAACATTTATGTTATTTTAGGGAGAAAGCGGTAGATTTTGTCCGGAAGCAAATGTACCGATTAGCGTTTTTCAATCATTCCTTTTTAAGAAAGTAACCTACAGTCTATTTGAATATTTTATTAATTAACAAAAAAAGCGCATTCTAATTGTCATTTTTTTCTACTTTATAATTTTTTTCCTTGAAGTTCTCTTTCTATTTTAGTCATTCTTATATAAAGGTTAGCATCTATTTTAATTAACTTGATCATGTTGATAAGGGAAAAATCAGTAAAATTAAATATTTTAGTCAATGTCTTAGGTGAATGTATATTAGGTATAATGTATATAAAATAATATAGTCTTTTAGGAAGTCACAAAAATATTTGTAACGACAAATAATTTACTGAAACTTTTATCTTCTACAAACACTGAATTTTCAATTGGTTCGAATTAACTTACTCGCACGGAGGTAGAATTTTGAACTCTTGGGCATAATATAAATACAAAACAACTAATTTTAATTTTAAAAAATATATAAGGGTCGATCTTAAAAGATTACTTATAAAAATAAAAGGAACTCGCATGACGCATGCTACATTTCAATTTAAAGAAAATAAGGAATTTTTTTTTACATGAATAAGCTTGATTATATTATGGTTGTTTAAACTACACATATCAACACACAATTCTTAAAAAAAAATGTGATCAATTGATGACTGTATCTTCCCCGAAATTTTTAAAATATTAAAAAAATTCAAAATTTACAAATTTGCACGCAAATTCAACTTATTTTCATATCAGCTCAAATCGGAAAATTATTTTTCGGATCCAGCCCCAATATCTAGCAAATAATTTTCTGGATCTAGAGGGTCTCTTTCCAGAAAGTGATTTTCCGGATTTAGATTTTTTAATTAAATAGAAAATATTATGATTTATTTATTTTTTGTATTGAAATATTAGAAATATTTTTATATTTCTCTAAAAATAGATGGAATAATATATAATTAAATTTATTAGAAAGACTGTGACAAATAATTTGGATCAATACTTTTCAGACCAGATTCGTTTCGGCTGTAAGAAAAATTAATATTTCTTTGTTTGTTATTGTAAAAATTAAAAATGTTTTAGATCTGAGTTATTGATACCGGTTTAAAAGTCAATTCTGAGTAAATAAAGAAAATATCGTGATCCTTATAGTACATTCAAATTCTAAGATATTGCATCTATTTTGAAAAAAATCGATATGAAATCATTTCGATCTGTCAAATGTTAGATCAATTTGTGTTTTTTTTTTAAATAGAAGGTCCACGATATTTTCTTATTTACTACCCATAAGTGACTTTTGAACTAATATCCATAACTCAGATTCAAAACCATTTTTATTTTCTTCAGTAACACAAAGAAATATTTTAATTTTCTTATAGAATGATTATTTTCATCCCCGCACTCTACATTAAAGGCACGATGTGTTATGGTCCCCACTAATTATTTGGTCCCCCATTTTCAGTCCCCACACTCGTCCAGCTAAGTTAGCGCTTTATAAATATATATACTTGCAAGATAAGAAATTAATACTTACAAAATAAGATATTAATACCTGTGTGCGTCATTTGATATGATCACTTTCTTTTTCAGTCTCCAATGGTCCCCGCGTCAACCTTCCTCAAATGAAGTAGTGGCGACCCCGCATGCCTGCATCAATCAACCTTCTCCAAGCGTCCCCGTGTCAACCTTCTTCTAACAAACATAATTGACTACATAGATGTAAATACTTCAATGCATAAATATAAATCTTTGTATTACTTGATATTAATACTTTCAGATGTTATCTAGTGTAATATATTCATATGTAAAAAACACTTGCAATATTTCTCTAACATAAATAGTTGACCACATAGGTATAAATACTACAATACATAGGTATAAATACTTAGAATACTTGATATTAATACTTTCAGCTATCATCCAGTATCATATGTAAAAAATACTGCAAGTGTAGGTATAAATACTTGTGTGACGACGAGTTTGAAAGTACGTAATTATGGATCTCATTTGAAAGAGAAAATTGTGTAGAAGACGTTGGTGGTTTTAGATTTGTAAAATTTCTCATAGATCATCAGAAATATAGACGAAAATGAACGGAGAAAAAAACTCATATCTAAAAACGTGTATGGTTCCCATCATGCATTTATGATGTGGGTACTTTTGAGAAATTTAGATGGAGAAATAATTATTTACGTAAAAGTTGTTAATCTCATAGATATAAATATTTCAGTGCATAAGTATAAATACTTCCGTGTATAGATATTAATACTTTGGAAAAAAAATTCAGTCCTGGAGTTTTTGCGGTCTCCCAAGTTGTTATGACAGTTATGGAAGTTATGGTGCGGGTACAGTGCGGGTACTGTAGCGCGGGTACTGATATCAGCTTCCTTTCTTATAACCACAAAAAATCTTGTCTGAAAAATGTTAATGCGAGTTATTTGTCACAGTCTTTATAATTAATTCAATTATATAGTATTCTATCTATTAAATATAAAAAAATTCTAATATTTCAATACAAAAAATAAATCATAATATTTTTTATTTAATTTAAAACAAAATCTGGAGAATTATTATCCAGATTTGGAGGCTGGATTCGGAAAATAAATCTCTAGTTTGACAAATCTAAAAATAAGTTGCGGAAAGATACTCTTTGTGTCCGAAAAATTATTTTCGAATTTGGGGCTAGATCCGAAAAATAATTCTCTAATTTGAGCAGATTTGAAAATAAGTTGAATTTGAATGTAGATTTTGAAATGGATATCATCAAAAATTTCGGGTATCTGCCACTATTATACATGTATTTTGTTGGTGCGGATCATTTTTTTTAGTGATGGGGCAATGCTTGCTTAAGTGGATGTAATTTGTACATGGATTTGAATTTAATTCGAAAAAAATTGAATTGAGGTGACATGAAACTCAGAATTCCCGCATTTTTTTCCATAACCAAAAAATTAAATAATATAACATTAATAACCAAATTTTGAAAAAAAATTCAATCCTAACCAGACCGCCTCCCCATTGGGCGGTCTGCCCTACCCATAAACCCCCCCCACCCAAGGCAACCCAACCCCCACCGGCGGTCCGAATTTTTTTTTTTTTTTTGTATTTTATATTGTATTTTATGTAATTGCTTGTAATTTATATTGTATTTTATCTATTTTGTTGTGATTATATGATTGTATTTCCTTGTAATTTCCTTGTGAACAAAATAACGACGAATTTGGTCGAGTGAACAAAATAACCAAATAACGTCTAGTCAACATAAAATATAGAAACGAAAATATAAGTAAATAAAATAACCAAATAACGTCTGATCAACATAAAATATAGAAAGGAAAATATAAATATACTGTCAAGGGCTACAATATGAAATATAAAAAACTAGCGATGACGACGACGACCGGATAATGACAATCTGGGAGGCGCCCCACACGCCCTCCGCGGCTGGACACGTCTCTGAGGCTGTGGAGGCTCAGAGGGCTCTGCATGATCCTCGTTATAAGAATAATCAAAATGCAAGTCGTCCTGTGTATACGTGCTCGGTGGCTGTGTCCCAAACGCAGCATCCGGCCATGAATCAAACTGGGTAGCCTGCGGTGCCCCACTACCACTAGCCTCGTGGTCGTGCTGTCTGGGGGGTGGCATCGATAGTGTGGGCTCGTCCCAGTCCCCTGTATACGTGGTCGGTGGCTGTGTCCCAAACGCAGCATCCGCCCATGGATCAAACTGGGTAGCCAGCTGTGCCCCACTGCCGCTAGCCTCATGGTCGTCCTCTGCCCCAGTGTCGGTGAGACCAAAGTCTGCCGGAGTGAAAGTGGGCTCGGCACTCCATGTAGGGTGACCATCCTGTAGTTAGATAATGTTAGTTTTCTTTATACAAAATAAAAAAAATTTAATTAGATAGACACTATCCAACTGACCTCGTCATACTGCACTGGCACTCCATATTGATTGTAGTAGGCGTGCCATCTCTTGGTGTCCAGCACCCAATCGTGGAACGCCCAATTCGGGTTATCTTCTACAATATTTGAGTGGAACATCTTAAGAACACATTTCAAAACAAAATTGACGTGAATGAAAAACAATTAACTTATAATACCCTGCGGAGGGTGGTGGTAGGTCTCTATCGCGTACGAGAGGCGGCTCTTGGTTGGGCTGGTTCCGAACTGGTGAGTCAATCTTGATCTCACGCCAGTTGATGTTCTCGCCAGCATCGTGTAGCATGCCAACGAGGCACCCATCAAAATGGGAATCCTCGACGATCGGAGCAGTGTGATGCAGCATAGTACACCCGAATGCCCGGAAACCAATTCTCGCCATGCACACCAAGCTGTGTGCAACTCCTCGAATTGCCGTCAGTACCTGTAAATAACATTTAGAAAATGAGTTGTGCAGAGAAAAAAATAATATTACAAATAATCTTTATTGCTTACCGATCTAGTGTTGATCGGGCCCCATGGCAAATGGGTCTTACTCGAATCACTCATCATTCTCCGCCGAAGAGAATCACCGTAGTCGCCCTGCAAGTATACGGTAGTCATGCACCACCGCTGGTACCAGACCATATACCTCAATGTCCAGGGTCCCACTCCCAAACTGACGTCCGTCGGGTCAGGCAGGACCCACAAATTGACCTCAGGCCTGCGGGCAATCCTGTACAATCCCATATGGTGGGTGCGCCAATCCACCTCAGTCTTCTTGTGGATAGTCCTGCATTATAAGTTAGTTATACAAAATTTGTGAAATAATATCAATAGTTTGTGAGTATTATTGAGTGTGTATTAATACTTACTTGTGCAGCTTCTCTGTGTCCTCCTCACCAAGTATGGGGTCATCCGGAATAAAGGCATCGAAGCCGAACTGACGAGGCACCCGATCAGGATAGTGATACTCAACTATCCAGTAACAAACGAGTGGACCCCGGTACAAACCGAGATCCCTCTGCGCCATCGTCAGCCGACAAAAAATGCGAGACCGGTACCACGCCTGATACGGGAACCACTCGACGTTAGCTTGGTGCAATAGCTGGAGCTGGTTCCGGACGTACGAGATACCCGCCGTCCCTCCCTTCGGCGTATTCTTGTAGCGCTGGTAAGCACCCCATATGATAGCATATGGGGGGTATCTGTCGATGTCGTCACCCGTGTGCCATCTCACATGTGGAGGAATAATGGGTCAGCAGATTGGTAGGTGCGACCAGGACCACTGCGGAGTAACATGAGTGGCCCGTTGAATTGTTGGCTGTCTCTTTGAAATTTTATATGTGTATTCATTATTATCAAATAAAAAACAATCGTAAAGCACATTAATTGATGGAAACTTACCAGACATGCGTGACACAGTCCTCTGTACAGGGTGGCAAGCACGGCTCCACCCCAGTTCCATCGCGACGGCTTATCGAGTTCCTCCAACTGCTGGATGAACATGATCGGGACCGAGTCGCCGCTAGAATCGACGAACATTGTGCTACCACATAAGTCAAGCACGAATGCTCTAACATACCTACAGTTTCAAGAAACGTAAAAAACTGTATTTTTAAGTAATAATTTTAATTTAATGCATTTTGATCTTACCTCTTGACGCGCTCCGGGTCATCCGTCTGGGGGGTGATGGCAATCTCAGCGGCATACTGCCGGAGAGCCCTAAGACTAATGCAGTAACTGGAGAAACGCTCCACTCCCCTTTCATCTCTCAGCTTGAGTTTCTTGGCCACTGCCTCCACATGCGTCCCCAACAGTTCTGAGATCAATTGCTTGAGGTTCTTATGATCCGAGACACCTCCTACCGGATCTCCATCGATCCGCAGACCCCATAAGGCACTGACATCCTGTAGGGTCACTGTCATCTCTCCTACGGGAAGATGGAATGAATGCGTCTCAGGCCTCCATCTCTCCACGAGTCCGCACATAAAATGCCTGGTCAATTCTCCTTGGTTGTTCCAATGTGCCTAGCTGGTACAACCCAAGGTTCATCAGGTACCGGTCCATCAGTGGATGTGCCACGTACGGTACCTCGGGCGTGCGGTGCCGCACCGTCAACATGGTCTCATCATGCATTTATTAATGTTTTAGATGAATAACTATATGTGTTTTGAAACATAATGTTTGCATTTTCTTCGAATTATTCAACGTACCTCTACCGATGCAAGTGAGACACGGTGATGTCTGTGGGGGAGCCATAGGAGGGGACTGAATGTATCTGCAGCGACACCCTACGCATGCATGGTCTCTGTGCTCCCACTCGGATCGGCATGAGAATGTGAACTCTCGGGGGTGTCTGAGGTATCTCGTGATCGTCCAGATTTAGTCATCCTGCATTTCAAAATATTTAGTTTTACAAAAAAAAAAATTATCAGATGTGTTCTAATAATAATAACAATAATAATAATAATAATAATAATAATAACAACAACAATAATAATTACTATTATAATAATTAAAATAAGAAGAATAATAATTAAAAAATAATAATAATAATAATAATAATAATAACAACAATAATAATTACTATTATAATAATTAAAATAAGAATAATAATAATAATAATAATAATAATAATAATAAAAAAAATTACAATTAAAATAAGAAGAATAACAAAATAATAATAATAATAATAATATCTAACAATTAAAATCAAATAATTTCTAACTATTTCAATAAAATAATATCTAACAATTCAAACCCAATCAAACAATTCTAACAATTCTAATATTTATAACAATTTCAATCAACAATTTCTAACAAATCCAATCAAACAATTTCTAACCATTTCAATCAAATAATATCTAACAATTCAAATCCAATCAAACAATTCTAACAATTCTAATATTTAAAACAATTCCAATCAAACAATTTCTACCTAATTTATAACAATTCCAATCAACAATTTCTAACGATTCGAAACAATTTATAAAAATTCGCAAAAAATTCCGTACCCGAAAACAGAAGCGGAGAGGGGTCGAAAATGCAACAAAGGTGCGAAATATCGCGTTCGGGACGACAAAACGGAGTTTCCGGCGGTTTCAACACAAAAAAGCGGAGGAGTGGAGAGGGACGGCTAGGGTTTGGTGTGGGTGGGGGGAGGGGAGAGGGGTTTTTATAGGAAAAAAAAAAATTCAGACCGCCGGGTGGGGGGCGGTCTTTGTGGGTGTAGGCGCGGGGCGGTTTTGTGGGTAGGGCAGACCGCCCAATGGGGGGGCGGTCTGGTTAAGATTGAAATTTTTTCCAAAATTTGATTATTAATATTATATTATTTAATTTTTTTTGGTTATGGAAAAAAATGCCGGTCAGAATTATATTAGAAGGTTCAACAGAATAACCAGCTCAAGAGAACACCATGACTCCACTTTGACCATTTACCAGGACTCACGTGCTATATTGACAACAAGTGATATAAGAGTTCAACGCCAAACTTGGTCAAAGGATTTCCACACATGATCCGAAATGCCTCAAACATTTTACAATGCAAATACACATAATTAGAAAATTTATAGGAATTAATTTGAAATTTGTAGGCATGATAGAAATATGCGGTGCATAAAATTATTTTATCTTTATTGTTTTGCTCTTTCCATAACTAGAAAGGAGAGGGATTACTAAAAATAAATAAATAAAGTAGTATAAAGTGAAGGAAAATGGACGGTAACAAAGGGCCATGAAGATATTTTATTAAAATTTTGAAGAAAAATACTAATTCTTAAAGATTTTTAAAAATATATAAAATTCTGCTATTGTTTAAATTGGAGTCTCTATCCATTTATCTTAATAGTACTTTTAGATTAGATTAATTAGAAGGCAATCAACTGATAAGTTTGGGTGCGGAGATGGATATGAAATTGTACGGTTCTTTTTTTTTTCTTTCCTTTTCAATTTAATTATTCGCATGTCAAAGTTTAGACGTAAGAACCAAATAAGTTTGGGTGTGAAGGCAATCAACTCTTTCTTAAGAAAAATGCATTAATAATATTAAAATACCACATGTATTTGTGTATCCGAAAATAAAATTTAGTAATATTAAATATCATGTCTAAAGACCAAAACTTATCTCTAAAACTTATTAGATTAATTTTAAACGACGAATTCAAATTGTTAAAATCAATCAACAAAAATAAAGTGTTTACATATAAAATTTATAAATTCAAATTAATTTAGTATAAAAAGTCTAGCAGTAAAAAAATATTGAAATAAGTACATTAAAATTAGCTTATATATTTTTTAACATTTAATTTTATGCTAGATTAATTTGAAAAAAATATAAATTTTTAGTGTATAATTACTTCAGACAAATATTTGTATGAGCTATTAGAAGATAGAGCCAAAAATCCATAAGAAATCTTATCGGAATAGTTAACAGGAATTATATATCAATTTTTGTCTTCTTTAGAAAACAAAATTTCAACCTAATTTTTTTGAAAATAATCATCCAAACATATTTTATTTTCAAAGAAAATAGAGGAGAAAGATACGAGCCACCACAAAAGGTAAACAAAAAAAAAAAAAAAAAGGTGCACTATTTTCGTAACAAAAATGTATGACCAAGAACTAAAAGATATCCACGCAAGTATAAGATATAGAAGAATAAACAAATACGTAAGCATCAAGATATTTACAATTTGTCTGACGATTCATCCCCATCTAAAACCCCAACATAGCGCACATTTGCTCTTTGACTCTCTTTTGTGGGGTCCATTTGTCAGTTACAAGCCACACGGTTTTGTATCCCTCTACCTGCTTGGGAATGTTTTCGTTTATGGAGAAACTTAACGGATAGGCAAGAGATCATGCATTAGACCTACCGGAATCAAAGAAAAGAATTAATATAAAAGAGAATTGGGTTTTATACTTCTATCTAAAGTTTTTGGATAAATTTTATTCCAAGTCAGGTTCAAATTGTTCAATTGGCGTTGAGATTCGTGTTAATGATTTAGATCTTAGTAAATTTAATGCGTTCGTGCGAATTTGACGATAATAAAACAATTAAAATATGACTTTGGATAAAATTTTGTTCAAAAAATTGTGGACGTTAAAAAGACTATAGTAACAAAATATGATAAATATTAAATTTTTTATTGTTGATAATAGGCTCACATATAGGTCGCTTTCAAAATAACTTTTACAAGTTATAGCAGATTTTGATTATTTAATTGTACCCCACGTATCAATTTGAAAATTGATTACTTAATTTCGATTTGTATCGTTCATGATGAGATTTTTAAATTTCGCACTTAAATTTCACACAAATAATTATTATTCAAAAAGGTAATTTGGAAAATCACTGATCTTCATGCAATTGTCGTTAGCCATCCATACAAATGATTTTTTTATGAGTATTATGTGAGAGAAATATTTTGAAGGTATTAGTTTCGAAGAATGAAAAAAAAAATACATAGCTGAATCTAGGGTTGTACAAAAAGCTCGCGACTCGCGAGCCGCTCGAACTCAACTCGGTAACGAACTCGCTAACAACTCGTTCATTTAAAACTCGAGTTGAGTAACTCGTTTAACTCATGAGTTGAGTTCAAGTTGGGCTCAACTCGCTCGTTACAACTCGTGAACTCGTTTCGTTTGATTAATTATAATTTCGTGGACTCATTTCGTTTAATTTTTTTTGTTAAATTGTTGTGGATTTTTTTGTTAAATTTGTTAGTTTGTTAAATCGTTATGGATTGTATATTTACTTCTCATATTATTACATAACAACAATCATTAGTTCAAGTGTTCAATATTTCAACACTTTAAACGAGTTGACTCACGAGTTACAAGCCAACTCGAGTTACTCGCGAGTTGAGTTCGAGTTGGCGATCCAGCTCGGCTCAATATTCTCAACTCGCTATCTTTCGAGTTGAGTTTGAGTTGTCCATAACTCGAGCTATCGGCTCGTTAGCAGCTCTAGCTGAATCTCGTTATTCACTATAAATATATAGAACTAAAATTTCATATATATAACTCAATTATGTAGTTAAGTATTAAATATAGGTATTAGCAAATTGATAAGACCGCATAAATAGTGCCAAATTAAATAAAATAAATAAAAGTACAACAAATATTTTTTCTGAGAGTATCTGCATTGAGATTTGTATTTATTTCTAAAAGCACACTGATACTTTATATTTATACTTTTTTAGATGTAACGTAATTTTTATTTTAAAAATGTTTTTTTTAATATATTTTCTGACTATGTTACCTTTTGAAATGCGACGTAATTTTTATTTTTTAAATAATTATATAAAAATGTTTTCCAACTATTTCATTATCATTAGCTGACTGTTTTCAGTAGTAGTATTAAAAAAAGAAAACAAGTGCAAAGAATTAAATTTTAAATTATTTTATGTTGACAACTATTTTTAATTTCTTCATCTAATACGGCGGCTGCGGGCTGCCCAATCTTTTTGGGGTTTGCACTTTAAACGATAAATATATGTCTGAAATCTCTCCACGTGTATAAAAATATTGACCGTGAGGCATCAACCAACTAACAACCGAAACTAAGCAATTGGTTCACGGCCTACACAGTACACACAAAACGTGCACGTTTCATCGTTGTTTATTGTTACACTAAATTTTATATAATGTTTTCAAATTGATCGCTTAAGGAAAATCCAAAACATTTTTTTTTTTTAAAAAGGTTTCGGGTAAAGGCAACATCATATTGACAATAATTTCAACAGTATTTAGTAAATAAAGATTTAGACATCTAGTAATTAGAAAGGATATATTTTAGACAAGACCCTGAAAATAGTAGAATTTTTATGGAGGCCCTCTAATTTTCTCTTATTGACAACTCTGGAACAAGAGAAGCTTAAATTCTTAATTGATGTGATATAGCGGTGAAGGTGTCAAGCGTTTGAATCAACAAAACATTGTCTCCGTACTTAGCAATAAAAATAATGTGTATGCAATAGTTACAAAAGTTGTGACTAATAAGCAAATAGTATTTAGCACAAATGATGATGATAATTTCACAGATTGTTAGATAAACAAGTTTGTTAGATTAGTAACTGCCTCAATATATTTGACTGAATTTTTATTTTACATTCCTGTAAGTCTTGTGATTAATATAGCAAATTACAGCATCAATATTAATTGATTTTTAATTGATAATTTAAGTATTATTTGATATTTTATCAAAAAAGTCATTAAATGTGAATTGTTGTACATTTTTAAGTAATTTGATTACTGATGAGATTTATATTTGACTTCATCATTTTTTTTTCTGTACATGATATATGATATAAATATATAGTATAGTCATAGATCACATTTTAAATATCGGCTTCTAGAATTAAAAAATATTTTTGACGATGACAAGATTATAATCTATAGAAATTGTCGAGCAATTGTGTCCCATTAAAAATATATTTAGCTACAGATTTTAAAAATCAATAGATTGATATTACTGGATTCATGACTATCCATTTATGTGTACAATTAGACTGTGTCAATTTTAGAGGCGTAAACGATTGAATATGGATCGGATAGTAGTCAAACTATATCTTTAGCCATTATAATTTTTTGAATACAGATACAAATATGGATAGTCTCAGATACGGATATAGATTGGATATTGGACGGATACGAATACGGATATGAATATAATTCGGATAATTAAAAATAGATTACTAATGTTCATTCTAGTAAAGAATAACAATCAAATATAATTTTTTCATTCATAAATTAGATCTAATATTTTTTATAATAAATTTGTTGGTTACAAAACATATATCATATTATCAAAATATTAGTCACTAATTATATCAGTGTTATATCGTTCATCAGAATATATATATACATATGCAGGTTAATGAATTATTGGTATGTATATATAATTTAATAAATCAATTTAAAAACATAGAATACATTTGTTGTGGTTTTGGAATGTAAACGGTAGGATACAGATAGTTACAAGTTACATATAGTTAAAAATCTTATCGTGTTCTTATCCATTATAAATTTTTGAATACGAATACAAATACAAATGGTCTCAGATACAGATATGAATCAGGTAATTTAAGTAATTTTCCGAATTCAGATTGGAACGAAATCAGATAATATCCAATTCGTTTACACCCGTAGCCCATTCTCTTTGATCAAATATTTTTTAAATATTAAAATAAATGTTAAAATTCTTAATCAATTCTTTGATTTTTCTTATTTTTGGTAAACGATAAGATTCCCACTCATTGTATTTGTATCAACATGTGTCATGCATTTATTTAGCAAAATTCTATCAGGGATTAATTTATATCAGGACATAAAGTGAATATTTGACACCATAATTATTTCAGATCTCTGTGCATCTATGTAAATATTTCAAGCTACGCACTTTAGTATAATAGCCCTTAAAATATTTATATTTAAATAATGGGAGACGCTGCTAGAGCTGGAAACCTTAGCTTCGCCGACACCACAACACTAAAGTATACAAACTACCAGCAAAAAAATTACACTTTCCATTTATAGACCGTTCAAATCTTGGTCATGATATTTTCATGTTTTATTTTCCCCGCACCACACTCAACCTCCTTTCTAGAGGTAATTTAACAGAGTAGTTTAACTTCATGCAGTGCTCAAATTATATAATCAAAAGAGCTGTGCACTGCATAAAAGCCAAAACTGCTCTGTTAAAATCTTTACCCTTTCTAGACCTGTTTCCTTTCTTTTATTTTTTTATTTATTTTTTCAGTATAGATAAAACCTCCTCTTTCTTTTTTCCTTTAAATTTATTTTTGCAAATTCTTCCCTTTATATTACGCCTCCGTATTTTGTCTCTCTTTCTCTTCATCTCATTTCTCTCTCTCTCTCTCTTTCTCTTCACTGCTCCAAGGTTTGTTCTAACCTACCTTACCTACTACCCTCTTTCATCCCTTCTTCACCTCCTCTGTTTCCTCTCAAGACCAGTAGTTATTTTGAATTGGTCTTGCTTATTCTATCTCTCTTTATTATTTCTGAGATTAATCAGTAAGAAATAGTTTTGTAGAGATTCAGAGAGAGGAGAGAAAGAGATGGCGGATTCCAATGGAGAAAAGCCCAATTCTCAAGCGAAAGAGGTAAGGATATTTATTATTCGTAAGCCCTCGTGATTTGGAGAATTGCAAGAATTTTCAATTCGGTAATTTGTTTATGTAGATTAATCGTTTGTCAGAAATTTTAGTACATAACTATGTAATAATAACAGAATCCCGAGTAATTGTAATCCTAACCGACCTCTGAAAGGGCAAAAATGTAATTTTCCTTTAGAAAGAGGAATAGAAAACTGGAATTGTGCTGAAAACGAATGTGTATTCCAATTAAATTGCACTTCATTAGTCCTAATTTTCCACATTGAATTAAAATTAATAAAAATTACTATGTTCTTTTCTTTGAAATTTAACAATCCTGATATCTCTCTTAAATTTCAGGGTAATACGGAGAAGAAATATGGTGGAATTGCTCCGAAAAAACCCTTGATCTCAAAAGTACGTTCTATTTTGGAAAAGTAGAAATCATAAATAGAAATTAAGTGAAAATAAATAAAATAATTATCTAAATAACAGTTGAATAAGTAAATGTAAACACTTGCTGTTATAATTTGATATTGCAATTTGTACTATGAAGCAGAATTATCACGAAAATATTCATGTTAAAAATAATGGGGATATTCAACGGCCTTAATATAATTAACTAAATCCGAAAACAATTTTTGTTAATTATGCAAATATTTTATTACCGTTTTTGCACATCCTTTCTTGCAGGATCATGAAAGGGCTTATTTTGATTCAGCCGATTGGGTCCTTGGCAAGGTACAAATTGCAAATTTTTTATTTCATTTTCCTCTGTATAATATAAAAAAAAAAAAAAGTCGAATAAGGTGGATGCAATTTCTAAGTTTTTTTGGGTATATATTTCATGGTTTAGCAAGGAGCAAATAATAACGATTCAAGAAACGCTGTGGAATCTCTGAAACCCAAGTTGAAGGTCAGAATTATGTACTTTTTATCCATTGCTTCCTTTGAAAATATTCCTTTTTGTAAAGTAAATATTCTTTTCTCTTTTATAAGTAATAAAACCGAATAAAATCAAAGATTTTTTGACTGCATTTGCACCAGCATTTTTTTACCTTATATGATTGTCAACAGAATCAAACCTTTTATCTCTTGACGTTGATAAATAATTGTTGATTCGGTTTCCAATTTGGGAATGTAAACTTTTGAAGATATTAGTTTCTAGAAAGGAATAATTGAAGATTTTTTTTTTTGCAGAGAACTCCCCATCATCAGTTGCCCCCTCGCAAACCCACCTGTGCTTCTAGTTAAAAATACATGGTATGGTCTTTTGATAAATTGACATTTGTTTATATTTGTTTTTATGGGGAACTATTTTGTAATTGCATTTATTTTTCTTATTTATAGATGGACCAAGATTCAAGAAACATATGGATATTTGGAAGAGTGAAAGAGAAAAAAGTGCCATGTGTATATATAATATACTCAGCCATTTGTAGTGATCTTTTTTTTTTCCTCTCATATCATTACAATCATAGGTTTTCCAGATATGTGAATCAAATATTTAAATTATAGACTAGTTTCTTCTTGAGATTACTAATTTGGAGTGGTTCTTTTCTTGGTTTATCTGCTCAATTTCTCATCTGTGGTCAGTATTTCACATCTGACCCTAAAAAAATCGAAATCAGTGATTCCTACAAATATTACTTTACTATTGTTCTATTGGATGAGAGCTTGTTGCTTCAGATCATAGGAGGACACTCCACACTCCCATCTTCCTGTACTGATTTAACTTTGGAATTGTAATGGTATTGTTTGTACAGTTTTGAACACGGCATAGGTACAGTAGTCGTCTTATACGTGTCGTGTTGATGTGTTTGTGTTGAATTGTTTAAAGTGCTTGCTAGAGAGGCCGCATTATGGATCATGGCACTGTCGGCACGGACACGGGATATCAAGGGGTGACATAGGATAGCCTGATAGGATGCACCCGTTGCTATCCTATTATAGTTGAATGTGAATAGACAGAGAATAAAGACGGAAAATTTGAAAATTTGCAAACTATGATTTTTCAAGTTCCAAATGCTTTCATAATTTTATTCGACTCTTTTTCCTATTTTTGGAAACATTCCAGACTTTTTCGGTTTTATTACTATTTTTGAAGTTTTTTTTTTTTTGGAAATTTCCCAGACACTTGCAAGCATGGCATGCTGACACGTGTCATGTTCTTAAAAGCACCGTGTCAGGTTTAGTATTTTTTAGAATGACTTGGTAAGTAGTGTTTGGTAAACGGTCCGGGCAAAATCCGTGCACGGGCACGGTTCGCTACGGGTACGGACGTCACGGGCACACGGGCACAATGGGCCGGGCATTACGGATTTTTTTTTTTTTTTAATCCTGACCTGCCCGTTTAATGTCCGTGCCCGTCACGGGTTAGGGGGCAGGACGGTCTGGGTACCGGGGGCAGGACGGTCTGGACCGGGTTTTTTTTTTTTTTCGGTTTTTTTTTTTTTTTTTTTTCTTTGAAAACCAATAAATTATAAATCCAAATTCATACCAATTTAAATTTATTTGACATGGATGCATATTTGAACTCAATAATTTTTGTTATAATAAAATATAAATAAAAAATTTCTTAAATCAATTACTTTAAAAATAATTAAGCTGTTATTTTAAAACAATAGATTAAAAAATAAAAGTTACCCTTCTCTTTTATTCCGGACTTGGGACCGGCTATGTAAAATAACATAGGCAGAGTTCTAACTTTTTTTTTGTTAGTAATTTTTCGTTAAAATGAATAATTTAAAAACTAATTGAAATGTTTAGAAACTTATAATTTAAAAAATAACCATAAAGATTAAAGATGTTAGAAATATATACCAACACTATCTATCTAGAATTTCGCATTCCTATACCATTGTTCGCTATCTTCCGCACCATCTGAACTCGAATTAGCCTCGCCCTCGTGCCGCACCTCAGTACCGCTTTCTTCAGTGTTGGCTTCGGGTGATGATTATTGTTGAGGCAGATATTGCGTGCGCTCTTCAGCATCAATCCAGTCTTTTAAGCACACATGTCTCTCAAAGACATGTGCACCCAACTTACTGCGTTTATCGGAGAGGATCCTGTTCGCCGAACTAAAACAACTTTCAGAAGGGACGGTTGACACCGGCACGGCAAATACATCACGGGCCATCATCGCCAGGATTGGATAGATCCTTGCATGCCTCCTCCACCACCCAACGACGTCAACATTTTCAGGTTCATTGAGCATCGCCATATAGCTCAATATCTCGTTTGTGGATGTGTGCGGTTGGCTCTCCGACTGGAAATCTGCTAACAATCCACCACTGCTAGTGCTCATAGAAGTGGAACTATTAAAAAATAAAAATAAAAATTAGCGGACAAATAATGTGGATATTATAAATAATAAATATTAAAAATATATGTATATTTATATTTATACCTAGGGCCAGCACGGGACGAAGACAGGTTCTGATTGCCACTCATTCTTGAGCTGTGTGTGTTAAACATCTCATCGAACTTTGAATCCATGTATGCCTCCACCCCGGTGTTGTCTAAATATAGATAATCTTTGTACCTTTCAATTAATTTGATCATGTAATACTTCTTGTATGTCGGGTTGAGGCAGTTTGCGATAACGGCCAGGAGGGGTACATCTTCCCAATATTTTAGGAATTTTTGTTTCATGGCATCTACGATCGGTGTGAGAGATTTTTTTATACACAGTGCTCATCTTACATTTGTTTACCTTACATTGTAGATATTGCATAGTGTCCTCCTCATCTCTTGTCCAATCATAGTATCTCAACCACGGTTTATTGTATTCGGGCCATTTTTTAGCCTTCTTTTCTGCTGGTTGTTGTGGGGGCACTTCTTCTGTCGAAGGAGGGACACCTTCTTCTATAATTTTAGAGACACTTGTCGAAGGAGTACCTCTTATAGGGGCAGTGTCCGTGAATTGACTCGATGCTACAGAAGAAGTGCCTCCATATGCATACGGTGGTACCGGTTGATGTGCTTCTTGTGGAATAAACATGTTTGGATCATTTGAAGTATAACACGGTGCGGTCATTTGAGGGGGTTGTTGATAATTTAAATCTAGCATTTGGTCCCTTCTTTGATAATTTTGTGGATAATTAGGTGGATAATTAGATGGTGGAATTTGGGAGGAACTATCAGGATAATTGGGTTGATAATTTTGTGGATAATTATGTGGCATATTGGGACGGATGGTGCCAAAAAGATCAGTCGACAATCTTTGGATGGTTTCTTCCACCGATTCGCGATGAGGAGTTGTCATTCTATTAACCTATTAAAAATAAATCCGAATTTCAAAAATAAAATCTAACATATTAAAAAAAATCTACTTACTTCACATATTCAAAAAAATAAATCTAACATCTTTTATTAACCTATTAAAAATAAATCCGAATTTCAAAAATAAAATCTAACCTATTAAAAAAAATCTAATTACTTCACATATTCAAAAAAAATAAATCTAACATCTTTTATTAACCTATTAAAAATAAATCCGAATTTCAAAAATAAAATCTAACCTATTCAAAACAAATCTAATTACTTCACATATTCAAAAAAATAAATCTAACATCTTTTCTTAACCTATTAAAAATAAATCCGAATTTCAAAAATAAAATCCAACATATTAAAAAAATCTAATTACTTCACATATTCAAAAAAATAAATCTAACATCTTTTATTAACCTATTAAAAATAAATCCGAATTTCAAAAATAAAATCGAACATATTCAAAACAAATCTAATTACTTCACATATTCAAAAAAATAAATCTAACATCTTTTTTTAACCTATTAAAAATAAATCCGTATTTCAAAAATAAAATCTAACATATTCAAAAAAAATCTAATTACTTCACATATTCAAAAAAATAAATATAACATCTTTTATTAACCTATTAAAAATAAATCCGAATTTCAAAAATAAAATCTAACCTATTCAAAACAAATCTAATTACTTCACATATTCAAAAAAACAAATCTAACATCTTTTATTAACCTATTAAAAATAAATCCGAAATTTCAAAAATAAAATCTAACCTATTCAAAATAAATCTAATTACTTCACATATTCAAAAAAATAAATCTAACATCTTTTATTAACCTATTGAAAAAAATCCGAATTTCAAAAATAAAACCTAACCTATTCAAAACAAATCTAATTACTTCACATCTAACAAATTTAACATAAACTAAAAATCTCTAACAAATCTAACATAAAATAAATCTTACAAATCTAATTACTTAACAAATTTAATAAATCTAACATTCAATAAATATACCAAATCTAATTACTTAACATTCAATAAATCTAACATCAATTTAAATTCTAAATTTTTCTACAAAAATAATTCTAACATCAAATTTAATTTTTAAATTACTCTACAAAAATAAATCTAACATTCAATATTTCAATCTAACAAAATTTAATCTAACAAAATTTAATCTAGCAAAATTTAATCTAACAAAAATTAATGTTATTTTTTTAATTTCGCGGGAAAATCTTCGAGAATACCTTCGTAATTCCGTTTGCGTGTTTGCGTTTGTGTATTTGTTAAACAACTATATTTTTTTTAACAATAAAATTAAAATTGGAGAATAATAAAAATATTGAGATTGAGATTGAGAGAATGAGAGATGTGAAAATTTGTAAGGAATGGGTGTATATTTATAGAATTTTGTTTGGAGGGATTAAAATTTGAATTTAAAAAAAATGAAAAAAAAATGGGTAGTAGGGGTCCGGCTGGGAATGGGGGGGGGGATTTGAATTTGAATTTTGAATTTTAGAAGAAAAAAAAAAAAATTCACACGGCGCACGGGCTCACAGGCACGGGCGCACGGCACGGGTTACGGGTACTGCGGTCCAGGTGTTCTCACGGGCATTTTTCCAAAAAAACGGATCTGGCCCGTTTAATGTCCGTGCCCGTGTGTCCGTGGATGCCCGTGGCACAGGCACGGACGGACCGGTACGGGTTGGGTCCGGGTGGGCATTTACCAAACACTACTTGTAACTTGTAAGTCATAAGTAGCACATACCTCCAGGGTCAGGCAGCGGGCTGCTTGGCACATGTAGACACAGCATAGAAAAATATCTCCAAGTGCATTTCTGACTTGGGCTTGAGTGGCCTTTTTATTGTTTTCTGTAGATGCGCTTCATTATCAGCCATAACAAACACCAAACAATAAACGGGCTTCTGATTCTGCATGCTAGTTTTGTGATTATGGGTATAGGCCTAAAACATTAATTTTCTAGGCTTTTGGAAATTCGCTCAAATTATCTTGCTTAAATGGCCTATGTTTTTCTTTTGAGACATTAATTTTCTAGGCTTTTGGAAATTTGCTCAAATTATCTTGCTTAAATGGCCTATGTTTTTCTTTTGAGATGAAAAATCTTAAATGGGCCTGTATTAATTCTTATTGCCGATCATATATATATAAAATCTTATTTAAAAGTACAACGGGCTGGAGCATATCTCGTTAGATCAGGAACGGGTAAATATTTTAAGAGAATAGTTTTGACTACACACAGTGCACAAATTCTATAGAATTAAGATAACTGCATATAATTTGTGCGCTATCATGAAATCAAAACTGCCATGTTAGAGCATCTCCATCAAAGTTCATATCAAATTACAAATATGCACGGTTTTCGACATGGCAATTTCATTGCGTCAATTACCAATGCAGAAGGATTTCAAAATATGCAAGCTTTCATATGTACCAGAAGATATATATGGAAAGAAAAATTGTTAGTCATCAAGGAAAGAACAATTTGCTAATAGTCTTTTTTATTATTTTGAATCGTCTAACTTCTCCATTTTCATAACCAAAATGTGCATATTATCCCGGAAGTACAAATGTGGTCATGTTAAACTGGTTAATCAAATAAAGGATTTGTCTTTGCTCACATGCATCATGCCCAAATTAAATTCATTAATTTATGAACAGCTTTTTGTTGGTATTTTTCTATGAAACATGACACTCATTGGTTCTATAGTATGTATATTGATGAATTTTGAATCTGAGTAGTTGCATATTAAGTAGGTAAGAAACCTAATTGGTTAACTGGAACTAACCTAAGGAGAATGGAACTGTACTGAGATCAACCGCATTGAAACACATCTGGTTATTAGCAACAAAAGTAACAGCTATCCAGATGTAAAATGGACCTACTAGGTGGCAACATATAAACACAAACACACCCACAATAATGCACTTATTCTTTCTTTCTCTTTCAACTAGCGCCTTTAGGATCTCCTTAGCAACTTATCACATGCTGATGCAAACTTTAGTTGGTCTTTAATATTATCATTTCATAATTGTTAAATATTTTTGCATTTCTTTTCTGAAATGAAAAACAAAAGAAAAGTGTTAAAGTGCACAGTGCCAACACATGCTTTAGAAGGTTCTTGATAGCAACCTTGTGCCCTCAAATGCAAGATCTAGTTCCTCTTTTACTTTTATTTATTTATTTTATTGTTGTGCTTAACCCATAATTTTAGGGTTTCCCTAGCTAGTTGATTAGCTATATATACTGCTCCCTAATAAGGCTATCTGTCTTTTTATATAATTTTATCTGTACGGAAATGCCTTTGACAGTTTGACTGCACTGGTTTTAAAGTTAAAGTTTAGCTCACTATTTGCCTTTGCTTCCTAGATACTTATTTTTTCCTTTCTTTTCTCTTCCAACAATATAATATATTTTATTTATTATTTTTCCTGTTTTTGGTCTACCTGGCTGTATGATCTGGCACTTGGCTTCTGTGGTAAGTTTTTTTTTTTTTCCAACCTATGAAAAAGTTGTGTAAGGGTTTTCAGTATACTGCAATCATTTATAAAATGTCACAGTATTCCCCTTTATTTTCTTTCTATCTTCCATTACTATCAAAAACTTTTTTTTTCCTGAAGTAAATTTGTATCACTACTATATGTCTGTTTCAGTGACACAAGATGCATTATCACTTCAGCAAAAAAAAAAAAAAGTTTAATTATTTAATTAATGGATATAACTCTGAATCTTCACCTTTAGACCTCAATTTTTTTGAAAAATATTTTCAACAGTAGTCACAAGCTATGGAAGAAATATCTGGTCAGGTCATAAAATGGCAAATTTAACATTTTTACTCACCATTAATTTGTTATAACCCACTTCTATAAGCTTAAATCAATCAATAGTTCTCTCTCCCTATTAGATTAAAAAAAATGCATCTCTGAAATATTTAGTGGTTGGAATTACTGCTCAAGTGTACAAAGAAATTTATATCTGGTCCATGATCTCTTTTAATTTGACAAATAAAAAATGTAAGAAACAGCTTTGTGCCACCTTACACCAGACTGAGACCACCGTGCTACCTAAAACATAGGTTAAGACCATGTAGCCATAAATTAATTAAAAGTCTAAAGAGTCGTACAGAGAATCTTTCAGCGTTTTATTATATATATATTTGTTTCTGATACACTTACATCGATCAACAATTGTACGATCGCTGTCACAGTGCAGGTACCTAGCTCAAAAATTGTCCCCCATGGAAGTGAGGGTAAACTTGTTGTCTTTTCAATAAATAAAAGTTTCAAAAATCAGACATGTGCGAGTTTGCAGCATTCAAGAATTTGAGTTATTTCAATTTTATGTTGTGTGTTTAAAAATATCGATGATATACTGCTAATAAAGGTAGTATCAAAAAAATTCTGAATTTTATGTGGGGACGATGAAACTGGAAATTTTTATGGGGAACATAATGTTTTTCCTTATGATCATTTATATATATGTATGAAATTAATATTATGAGAGTGATATATTGTAGTTTTTTAATTATATGTACCACTATTACATGCATGATATATTTATATTTTTTATGCTATATATTTTTACTTGAGAACCACTATTTAATCTTGATATGCCAATGCAATATTCTTATTGTATTATTCCGTGGGTTCAAAATCCGGTTGGAAAATTATTTGAGAATATTTCGTTTAAGTTGGGAAACTTGACTTCCAATTTATCTCAAAAAATAAAATATTTTTGATGATATTACTTATATCTTATGTTATTAGATATAAAATTTTGGAAATTATATTGATTTTATTGGTTCAGTGAAGTGTTTAACTTTGAACTTATTTTTTTGAGAAAGCTTATAGTTCAACTTTTGAATACTTATAAAAAGGAAAAAGATTAACACTATGCAAACAAAGTATAAACACTTATTAAAATAGATATAAAAAAAATTATATATTGAGCAAAGTATATTTTCGTACGCAGATGAGTGGTGCAGAATATAAGATAGAAGAATAGTTTCTTCAAAATTTATTGCATGGCGTTGATGAAAGTAATTAATATATATATTCAAGAATGAATTGATCAAGTCAGGAAGTGTTACAAAATCTGAAAATTGCTTTTGAATTCTAATTTTAAATAGAGTAAAAAAAAAAAAGAGCAGGCCAATAATTACTAGCTGGCCCTTTGTTTGTTTGGATAAGATCAAGCAAGGCACTTTCCTTTTCTTACCACACTCTTTGTCAAGATATTTCACAAGTTGTTAGCATCAAATAAGTACCCATAATTCAGGACATGTGATGAATCCTCCTTTTGATCACCTTTTCGATCCTTTGTTTTTATTTTTAACATTGTTTGGCCTTTTTTTTTCCCTGAGAAACATGTGATAAATCCAGTTTAGCTAAAGACATATGATCAAGTTGCTATACTTAATTAAAAATATGCTGTAGATGTAACAAAATCTTGTCCCCAAGAAACTCTTGTATTGCAGCTCAAAGTTTATTTGCCTAGCTGTTACATTAACACTGTGTGTTTCCTGTATTTTAATTAAGGAACTCCAATTCTTAAGAAAAAATTAGTTACTAAAGCAATTAGTACTTCTTTTCACTTGTATTGCAGACCAAATTTGTCCTGAAAAATGCAAAATGGACAGAGACGTAGCATGAATCAGTGCTGCTCCTGCCACCAGGATTGGTAGCAGAAAAGAGATGTATAGAGCTTAGATTCTGAATCAAAAACATGTACAAATAAAAGGTAATGATGTATTATGATTAGGGATATCAACAGAATAGTCTTTTTGAACAGTTATAATAGCCCACACTTTCCAGCTCAATTCAAACCCCACCACACTGCATAGTCCATGTCAAGTCAGTTTTACTTGGACCTAACCTAGGCACCAAACCTCGAGCCTCCTCAGCAGAAACCATAATATAAATCAAGATTTTCTAGTTGTAGCATTTGGGTTTTGGCATGGGGATTTTATGTGGCCAATGTGTTCTATGCCGAATGTTTCCTCAGTCAATTCTAGTGACGGATTCGGAATTTGAATATTGTAATTCAGTGATATTTAAAATTTGTGTTGTTATAATGGATATAAGTATATAACTATGTTAATTTTGAAGTTAAAAACATAAATTATGTTTGTGAATAATTTTAAATGTTGAAAATATTGTGGAAGGAGTTGAAAAAAAAAAAATCACCAATTATTCTCAAATTATTATTATATTGTATTCCCTGGAAGGTACCGGATTTTAACTATTTTTGAAATATACACATCAGAAATAGTTACAGTGATCATACCTGAGGGAAACCACAAAAGATCCAACTTTAATGAAGCAACATGGCATGCATCACCAAAGTCAAGTCGCATTCACATTGAATTAGTAATTATGTGTGAGGGTACTATAGTGATAACGGGCTCCCTTATGCCCTTTTATCATGTACATATCAAGATATATTTATATTTTTTTAGATATTAATGCTTTTATCATTTAGAAACTATATACATATTAAACATTTTGTATACATGATGTACGTAAAAATTGTAGGATTTAGATACAAAAACTTTTAACCAGAATAAACGCTTTTGGAGTGTAGACAAGAAATTCAAAACATAGGATATATATATATATATATATATACAAGAATAATCTCTCATTATATATTATATAATTGCCATTTAAGGACCCCATCATATATGGTCCTTGTACGCTGGATCTTGTGCGATATTTTTGGACATATATCTGCCTAATTAATTAAGTTATATGTAGGCTTAGTAAATATGAATCATATTAGGTTACAGGCTAGGGATAGCTAATACATGCACATATATAACTGAAGCTGCAGCTGGTGCATTAAATTTTTATGGTACTGATAGTCTGATACACTCTCTTATACTATCGATCTATGCATCCTGCTCCTATATATGCATTAAAAAAATGAAAGTATTTTGGGATGCAAGTTCCAGCTCAGAAGAATCCTCTGCTAACATATACTGATATACAGTATACTTCTTTTACTGAGAATACCATTCTATAGTGTTATCTTTTTAAACAGTGTACTTTTTGTAATATATTATATATACTTTTACAATGGTCAAGAATTATAGCTGTTATGCAACTTCTTGATGTAGCCATTAAATGTCTATGATCACGCAAATTTAATATTTGATTAATTTAGTGGCTATGATTCATAATCTATAGCTAGTTGATTTTTTTTTTATGAATATTATAAATAAGAGGCTTGACCTTTGTTTTTATCTAAAAAAATGACTATGAAAACAAAACAAAAAATGGTATCTTGTAAGATGTAATATAGACGCCAATAACTAGCCACAAAATATTAAAAAAATAAATGAAAAATAATTTGAGAATCTTTTTTTAATTTTAGTACTAAAACAGCAGAGCAGGTTAATCTCAAACAAGAGGTGGCCCAAAAGATGCTCTCTTCTAATCATGGCAATAGGGACACTGTATTATTAGCATCAACGCTTCTCTTCTCTGATTTGAGTTCTCCTATTAGAGAGAGGGGGACCTTTTACTCTTACTGTTATATAAGGCGAAGAGAGGGACCCAGGTGCATAAGTACAACCAATGAAATTAGAAACCACCAGTGCAATCATCAAATGCCTCAACCAAATGTTTCCAATCATAGCTCATCGCAGACATTCCAATTTTGTAAATCTATTTTTGATGTGGCGACTCAAAAATGTTGAAAATAAATTGAAGTTCTAAAACTCTAAAAAAATCAAATTATCAAACTAAAATAAAATTCCAAAGTAATATTTGGTTATAGATACACAGTATCAAGTATTCCTCGTATATATCCCTTGCTAGAATGGAATTGTGGGGCAGTTTAAGCATTAGATCAAATTTAGTTTGATGATAGATCAAAGCCGTCTAATCTACATCAAAATTCACACAGATAATTTTAAGATCCGTGCTGATCAAGCACGTACGGATTTTTTGCGAATTAGACGGCTCCGAACGGATATTGGACCACCCCGCATTCCTGCATTACTGCATCGGTTGATTATTTGGTTACACTACTCGTTCTATCTGGTATAAAGTTACATTAATTATTGTAGACCAAGTCCGGGAAAAGATTGTTGTAGGTGGGACTCCCTGTCAAGTGGGTCCGAATCCAGTGAGAGGCCAGGTCACGTGATCTAATTGATTTTTTGGGCAAGAGGAGGTCCGGGCTTGCCCTTGTAAGAATGTTTTTATATGCATTTTGGGCCATATCATATATGTTGCAAACTTGCAACAGGAACAGGAAATAGTATGTTTTTCACTTTATGTTTGTTTGCTTTTTCAAAGTAGAATTCTGTAGTACAAGATAGGATAAGTAGGAATTAGGATTGCTGAAATTTGCGTTGAATTAGGATCAATAGGAACCTTTCCTCAGAAAAAAAAAAAAGGATCAATAGGAGCTTCTCTGATTTTACTGGCATGTAATACTGAATGGTTTTAAGTAATGCAATGACCTACGGGTTTTAATAAAAAAAAAAAAAAAGGAACAGTAAATGTTATAATTCTTCGCCAGAATGCTCTTTGTGCCTTTTTATGTAGGAGATGAGCTCTGAAAGATGTTCTTCATTGCATGCATTGATTTAATAATTAAACGACATATATATATTGGATAATCTTTAAGTTTATATGTAGGTATATATGATATGCAAAGTCACAGTGAAACAATAAATATGTGGAAAGTTATATATGTTTGTTTTCTTTGTTGTTCTTAACTACCGATAATATAGAATATACAGCGATTTTGGAAGTATGATATTAGAAAATATATTGAAACGATAACATACCATCATTGTAAATTTTGAATAATCATAGAAAAAATTCAAAGATTTTAAAATTAGGAAATTTTGTATGCATTCAGCTCAAACACTTACCGTTTCTATCAAATGAAATATTGTAAGTTATGTTACTCTGTGATCAGCAGGGGCAGATCTAAAGCCAAGGTGGCTAAGCCACCTCTATGATTTTAAAATTTTAGTTATGTATACTAAAATTTAATTGAATTTAATTTTTTTGGAACAATTTATATAGTTCAGTCCTCCTCATAAATATCACATATTTACTTGTAGTATATTGGTAAGAGTTTATGTTTTGATTGTAGAGAGCATGGGTTCAATTTCCACTAACCACAATTTGTGCATTTTAATTTTTAACCACCTCTATTAATATTTTTTAGTTCCACACCTGATGACCAGCTAATACATCTAATATACAAACACCATGCCATATGTAAAGAGAAATATGCATCGGATTGGTTGTATTCACATAGGTGAGATTTCATGTCAAGTGGACAGGAAACACGTACGTATTCAATATACAAACAATATGCATATGTATCAAATTTAGCCCGTCTAGAATATATGGTATTTAATATTTGGCTATGTTGCGATGCATTTACTCACGAGCTTGATATATATGCTGCTTTAAATGCTGGTGAAAAGACTCTTGCCGATAGCTAGGCTAGCTGTAGTGAATCTACCTAATAAAATATAAAATCATTTACACTCAGTTTTACAAATCACTTTATAGAAAATACGCGAGGCCTCCAAATATATATCAAGTCAATACTTTTATAACATTTTCAAAACATGCATACATATATTCATCCGAATGAATATACTTTCTCACTTTATTACTGACTACTAATAATCAATCAATACTGTTAGGCAATTAATTAATTTGACATGTCTGGACTTCCCAGCATATTCATACATGATAAATCTATATTCGTTGGAGAATTTCTCGCTAGTTTCTCTCTCTCTTTTTTTACTTTATCTTTATGCGTGCACAATTTTCCTCATGTACGTGTTTCTATTACAACATGACATGACATTACTTGTAGAATCCGTTTATATTTGAAATTATTTGATCGTTGAGATGTCAAAAAAAAAATTTCTGCCAAAAACTAATTATTAATGTGAAGATTCAGCTTGATTTTTAAATCAGAAGAAATTGAATTGATAAATTGGGAGTTTTTTTGTAACACATTTAGAACTTTTGTTAACATACATGTTATCGCTTATTAGTTTTTATAAAAAGATGTATGCCTAAAATAATAATGCAATTTAATATAAAGGCTTGTGCATTCTAACCTTTTTAGATAATAATTTATATTTTTAAAATATGTTTTTTATACACTTAAATAAAAAAACACAGATTATATAAGACATGTTGTGAAATACAATTTTTATAATATTTCGTACTGTCATAGCTAATAAAATTAGATACGATATTTGTATCTCTATCCTTGCAACATATATTATATGCTGCTGCATTAACCACTACACAGTAACTACCACGGTAGATCCAAACTGAGTTTTTTTATCTTGTGTCCGAGGATACAACCAAGGTCAAATGAGGCAAAATAAATGATGGTTTGACAAACGAGGGTAAAACGGTAAACCATTGCCAGAAATCGATTTTTTTTATAAACCATAATTAAAAAAAAATTAGAAACCAATATGATTATTTTTTTTGTACAAAAATCATAAGAATCGAGTTGACAACTTGGTTCGAAATTTTTTTATCAGGGATCGAATTGGCATCTTGGTCCAGAGTTGTTTTACAGTTTTACGAAAACTGACCACAGAAAATCTCTAAAAAACATCGGACCGAGTTGCCAACTCGGTCCCGCGTTAACTGGACTAGAAAATAATTTATAAGCATATCCTAAAAAAAACCGTTCGTACCAAATTGGCAATTTGGTTTCGGCTGATAAAAACTGAAAAACAGGGCTTTACACCCGTAAAAACTAAAAAACAAGACGGGCCGAATTACCAATTCGATCCTGATAAAAAAAAATTCATATCGAGTTGCCAACTCGGTTTTTATGGTTTTTGTAAAAAAAAAAGTAATCATATTGGTTTTCTAAATTTTTTTTAATTATGGCTTACAAAAAAAATTCCCAGAAATAGCAGTGTCCTTTGTTTTGAATATAATTTTTCTGAGGACTTTTTGGCTAATATATAGCCAGTAATAGGTAATTATTCCCCTCCTAGTAAAATTAGTAGCGCCCTGTTAGTTAACTTATTTTGTTTAAAATTAGTTGGGTATTTATGATATACGTACACCTGATCTATTTTTCTTATTTTTTGTGTCCAAAATATTATTTTGAAATTGAACAAGTCATTATTACAGAAGCATTAGTTGTAAAGTGAAACAACATTTATGGATTCCATAATTCACCTAAGGGTAGACACATGATAAATTAATGTTAATAATTGAAGGTTTCAGATATTAAATATCTCGAACCAAACAGGATAGATCTCCTAAATGACAATTCATAAATCACATTTATTTACTCGAATGTAAATAATTAATTAGGTGGATACTGAAAACCTTAGGTAGAACTTTGCATAAATATCCTACATATCATAAATTTGTGAAACCCCTGTGAAATATATTGTGCATTAAGTAGTGTGGATGAGAGAATTGCGGACTTAGCGTAGTGGTGCAAATTTTGTCACTCTACGGAGAGATATATGTTTAATTTTCACGAAAAATAATTAAAAAAATGTTCAATGTACCAGAGAGCCCTTTAATTAAAAAAAATGTGGATAGGAACTTTATTGATGCTAATATTTAATTTTTCTTGCAATGTAATTAAGGACTTTTAGACTTGAAAGAAACTATAGGAAACTAACGTAGTCTTCAATTGAACGGGCTTACATTTTTATTTTATAACTATTGAGAATGCAGAGATGTTGTGAACAATTTATTAATATATGCTCTTTGGTTGAAGAATTAATACTACAAGGGAAGGAGCAATGAGGGGGGGGGCTGCTGTTTAACAGCCTTTTGAAATATGAGTGGAATTAAGAATTGTGATGTGTACAAAATTTGAACTAAATCTATCTTCTTGAAAAATATTATGTTCTATAATTCTGCACATTTTTTTCTCTAATTCACCAAATAAAATAATAGCAATGTTTTAAGATACAATTTATGACAATAATATGACCGGCCATTACAACATAATATAAAATATGAGGAGGGTTCAAATGCACTCAAATTTCTATGCTCTCATTTGCTCCCAATTGTTTATTTTCTTTATCTTCATTTTCAAAGTCCGAATAGTCAATCCGAACCGTTCAATATGATCTTCATAATAAAATATGCTTGGAGACCAAATTTTTTACTATTTTTTAAGATAGGTACAAAATCATTGTTTTAAGGAGATTATGGACCATCCGATAAAGTGATTTTGTACCTATCTTAAAAAATAGTAAAAAAATTTCAAAAAATATAAAATTTGGTCTCCAAGCATATTATATTATGAAGGTCATATCGATCGGTTCGGATCGACTGTTCAGACTTTGAAAATGAAGATAAATGATTGGAAGCAAATAGAAGTATGAAATTTTGGGTGCATTGGAACCCTCCTCATAAAATATATAAGCAATATGCGGATATACATGCTATAAGAAATGTGCAAAACATATATTGTTGTGTGTTTAAAAATTTAACTTCCAAACTAAATAAAAAATATTTATGGAACTTCAACGGAAAATAAAAGGTACGTCTTCCCCACAAAAATAAAATTAAACGTACATTAATTATTTTTTAGATTTATTAATGATAGAGCAGTGTTTTAAATTTTATGTGCCTACCCAAATTAAATATTGAATTAATAATTTCAATTATTGGACACAATTTAGTTATGAATTTATAAAGTTTACTTGTGTGGTTTTCTATCATATATATATAAACACATGCATGCAGTCTATACAAGCAATATGTGGATTGTATTTGAAAAAAAACCACTAGAATATAAGAGAGATATGCTTAGGGTGTGCTTCAGCCAGGGATGCGGAGGGAGGAGAATTACAAATTCACTGTTCGGATGTGAGAACTCGTAAAATTAGGGTTAATTTGGATGAATTCATCTGCTCCAGAAAAGAATAATTAGAGATAGCAGAGGAAAACGAGTACTGTTTGGAGCAGAAGACGTTATAGAATTTGCTGATTTTCCCTTTCATTCCTTCTCTCTACACATCAGTTTTGTGGAGCATAAGGTCAAGGGCTTAAGGCCTTAAAGAGATGTTTTACAATAGAACTTATACAATTACAAAAATATTTACACTTCCATTTGATTTCAAAAAAAATTTAGGTTTTTAGTTACCATTCCGGGAGTTTTTTTTTTTGGCACCAACGCCTTCAATTTTATTCAATTTTAAAGTCGACAATACTGAAACGATCTCTGATACGTCCATAGGATTCTAACATTAGTCACACTTATACAAGACTGATATTCCATTAATTATTGGACAGAAATTAATGCAATATTTATTGTAATTTGTTCCTATTGGCTTGTAAGTATCCACATAAAATGACTGATAAATTTAAAATTATTCTATTGTACTGTTGTTACTTTACTGTTTGAAACGGATGATATTAAAATCAATAAGATCAGTGTATTTTATGTTTGAATTTTTGGCCTTGTAAATAAAATTGTCTCGTTAAAAGAGTAGGACTAAAATGTATCCTAATCTTGTCTAACATCCTTAGTTTTATTTTCAAAATCAAAACAGTTTATCTGAACACATGGTTTCCTTGTTAAAATTTGCTTAGACATCAAATTTTATATTTTTTTGAAAGCTTTATTTTTTTTAGGTAGATTCAAAATTATTATTTTTCAAAAAATACTAAACCATCTAAAAATAGTAATTTTGTGCATATCTAAAAGAAATAGAACACTTGACAAAAATATATAAATTTTGGTTTCTGAGCGTATTTCTAATTAGAAGATATGTTGAGAGTTTCAGATTGATTATCTAAATTTTAATAATAAAAAAATAAGAATGTAAGTAATAATTAAAGTAGAAAAATAACAAGACAATTTAACCTTCTATTTTTTTTTTAATGACGTTTAGCCTCTTCTATATCAAAATTAATTAAAATTTCGTCTGCGATGAAACAAACACAATGATATCATGGCTTTACAACTAGGAGTGGCAAAAAAAGCTTGTAGTATGTGGTTCGATTGTGACTCGTATCTGACTCGTTTGTTATTGAATCGAACTGTTAACGAGCTAGTTTGTTACTAGTTCGGTCTAGAATTAATGAGTCCAAACTGGAGCCTAACTTACTCATCAGCTCGCAAGCTAGCTCTGCTAGGCATCAATCTGTGAAATTTTATGAATTTGTGTGCATCTTATAGTTTATATTGTCTAGCTCGATCAAAAAAAATTGTAGAAATTTTTTTCTTCTTAAAACAAGATCCAGCCGAATCTAACAAGCCAACTCGTCAGCTCGGGAACTAGCTCAGTTCAGCACTTCATCTAGTGACAATTTCAAAATAAGATTTCAGCTCGGATCTCTAAAATTAGCTCGGTCATAACTTGAATGAGTCAGCTCGTGACAAGTTCAAACTAAACCCAATTCGTGATGAGCGACCTCTGTGCCACCCCTAACAAATATTTGAATGAGTTGGATATGCAGCTTGATTCTTGATTTTGCTGTAGCGTAGTTGTCGCGCGATCTTGAATTAAATGTCGCTGATGTCATTCTCCTAAATAAAAAAATTATTTTGTGCATTGAATAAATCATGATTCATGAATAAAGTGATTGGAAAGGTAGGCAACAGCCAAACATTTCATGTGGCTCATCATCCAATTAGGCCAACGAATAAAAACCAAATTCCAATGTGAAACGAGAAGGTGGTTTTGATAAAACGCTTCAAATAATGCTACAATATTTGTCTACATGGAATTTTAAGGCTAGATTTTTGTTTTTTCGTTCCTAATTTTCTTTTGTATAGTTGTGAAAAATAATTTCTAACTTGATATTTGTGTAATTTGCTTCGGCGATTAACATTTCTTATTGATTTGTTAGGAAATTCATTATAATTGATAGACTAAACATGACTAAAAGATGTATTTAAGATATTGGGATTATAAATAATTTTCCATTTATTCATATTTACTCGGATTTAAAATATTTACATTTTATTAAGGATGTAAGTCAACACCTACTGAATTTTGTTATTAAACCAAGCAAAAATGTTAAAAGGAAGAGAATGCGCAAAATAATTTATGAATTTACAAAATTTTGAATATATAATTGAATCTACTTATTTAAGAATATATAATTTATAAATTTCCAAATTTTGATTTTAAGGACTTGAAATGATTGATTTTGACAGTGCAATAAAATGGCAATTGCTCCTGCCCATTCTTTCAGTTTTTCTTTTCAAACCTTATTTAGTTATTTGTCTCCTGCCTGTTGATCACATTTTGTTTGATAGATAAGATAAGACAATCACTTGGTACTGCCCATGCCATAGGTTGGCCATGTTTTGCAACACATGATGGGTGCACTGCTAGGCCTCAATCTCATGCACAGCACATAATATGTGCATTGCAACAATTCATGACCCAAAATAAATAATCTGCACCCCTTGTGCTCTCTAATCTTTTTTTTTTTGCATTTTTTCCATCATGTCGAACCGAACGAATTCGCATCCTCTGAGATATCTCAAACTTTGTGTGACTTTTTGAAATATCTCAATCGTTCAAATAAGTTCTACGCGAATCTCAAAGCTCAAATAATACTGGTCCCCTACATTTCCCCGAATAGGCGCCGGACACGTCGGTCACACAAAAATTGAGATATCTCGGAGGATACGCACCCGAACCGAACCTACTACTTCGTCGAGTCCGGATCCTCTACATTACGAATTCAGATCCCGTGCAAGACTTTACCGTGTAGAATGAGATCTGAGTTGTCGGTTTTAATTAGGCACGCATCTTAAAGAGGAACCGTTCGATTAAAGTTCGGGCAAATCCGGTCCAAACCTGTAATGCACGGAGCTCCATTAAAATTCGTGCTAACATATAACCAACGAATTGAATTCCAAGAAAACGGTGATATGAATTCCTACTTGGTCTTGGTCCAATCTTTTTGGGTTATATTTGCTATTTTAAATGCCTACAGAAATAACAGAGCAAAGTCATGTTAGTTGTACTTCTTTCTTTTTGAATTATCATTTAATAGAATTTTTTTATAAACCATAAATAGAAAATTCAAAGTTACGAAACCAATATGATTACGGTAAAATTTCGAAAAACCATAAAAACCGAAACTTAATCTCGGTCTGGAAAAAAAAAATTCTCAAGACCGAAATTCAGTTTCGGTCTCTAGCCAAATTTTTAGTTTTCCCCCTCGCCATAGAAAATCCATCGGTCTGACTCCAGACCGAAAATTTTATTCGGTCTCACTCCAGACCAAGAGTGGGATTCAGTCTCCCTCAAGACTGAAAATTGAATTCGGTCTCCCCGTGAAAATTGGATTCGGTCTCCCTCCAGACTGAAAAATCGTATTATGAAAAATGAACTTATTATAAACTCAATTCTCCTTTTACATATTTTTAATGGAGGACGCTATAAGCTAGAATTTAAATATCCATTGTAAGGTCTCCATGGCCTGAAAAATTTCTTGTATTGTTTCAACATATTCTACTCAAACAAGATATTTGAAATAGGTAAAAGGCAACGAAATTGGGAACAACAATTGCAAAGAACCATAATAACAAGAAAGCAAATTGAGAACCCAAATTCTAATTTAGTTATATTGCGTCTTGAGGGAGACCGAATCCAATTTTCAGTTTTGAGGGAGACTGAATCCCACTCTCGGTCTTGAGTGAGACCGAATAAAATTTTCGGTCCTGAGTCAGACCGATGGAAAACTGAAAATTTGGTTTGAGACCGAAACTGAATTTCAGTCTTGAGAATTTTTTTTTCCAGACCGAGATTAAATTTCGGTTTTTATGGTTTTTCGAAATTTCACCGTAATCATATGGGTTTCGTAACTTTGAATTTTCTATTTATGGTTTATAAAAAAAATCCATTTAATAAGTTGTCTCATCTAAGATGATGGTCCATGTGGTATTTGTTCTATATCCTATATATAAATTAATACAGATGTTTAATTAAATGTCAATTCAAACTGTAATTGCAAGACTGACTGTAAGGGTGGGATGTGCTGGCAAATATATATATATATATATATTTTTTGCTTCATTGGAAATATACAGCCGTTTTTTTTTCTCTTTTTAATTAAGCGTTTAATGCGGGAATGTATCATTGAATATTTCTCGTAACGAAAAATATTAGAAGCACAATAATCGTTGTTAAAAACCGGTGATTCTTTTTTAAGTCAAAAGATATTGAGAAAATAGAAGAGAGAGAGAGAGAGAGGTGGAAGAAAATAAAACTAAAATGAGATTGGAAATAAAAATAAAAATAAATAAAGATGGTACAATTTTGTATACATTTCTCAAATTATATTGAATTTCATATTTCTTTTCAACTTTCTAACGTATTTTTTCTCTTTTAAAATGTTCTAGTTATTTCATATTTGTTGACAAAATTAATAGATTAACCAAATTTTAGTTAAAATATAGAAGATCCTTGATTTATTTATGATGAAAATTTATTGGGTTAGAATGACCTCATTTTTTTCTAGTATAATTTTTCTTCTATCTTTGAGATTATCTCTTAAGTCATGTTTGGTTATGGAGTAAAGTTATTTTGGATTAAACTTCTTACTTGACGTTACTCCGAGTTAAGGTAGATTAAGATAATTGTAATATGGTGTTACTTTAACTACGGATCCATAAATAGAGTAAGTTACTCCACTTTTTTAAGTGGACTAACTTAATTCGAATTAATTCAAATGTTATTCCATCTTACTTCTTCAAATTTATTTATTATTTAGCTTTTTAAAAATGGAGTAAATAATTTATTCAACTTACTCCACAATCAAACATGATCCAGATTTTTACATAAAAATATTCCACCTGTCCAAGAGCTATCGCCTAAGCCTCGGCACGATCACATGAAAATTGAAAATTATCTACACATAAATTTTGATGCACCAAAACAGAAAGACAAACCCTGTATAAATTAAAATTTATAAAGATAATTCCTAATCATAATTTTGAAAAACCATAAACATAATTGGGCTGAGGCATTGGTTAAAACATTATAAAGAAGTACAGTGTGAAAAGGAGAAATGAGAGCCCCTGATCACTGTCCCAGACCAGAAGACCACTATCTCATGTCTTTTATTTTATTTTTATAGTATGGTCTATTGTTTTGGTTTGTTATTTGACTAATCCAATTTATCCAGCTTAGGACAAGTATATACAACTGTGTAATTCCATATTTTATTGTTTTTCCAAGCATCCTCTGACTTGATTATGACCTTTTGAAAACTGTTGCTTAGGATTCCTTTCTATGAAATTTATTTATTGGTTTCTCTGGATCCTACTTGGGTCTATTATTTTCCCATTTCGTTTAAAGCAAGCAATGTACTTGTGTAACGAGAAAGTGGTGACGCATTTATAGTTAGAGCAAGCTAGGGTTTTCAAAATTTATAATTTTGTTTGCAATGCGAACGTAAGTTTGTGTTATAAATTTATATTTTTGTTTATAAAATTTCAACATCAATTTGAACCAATTAACATCATATCATATGAAAATGCACATGAAAATGCACATGGAGACCAAATTTAAATTTTTTAGAATTTTATTTTTATTTATTCAGGTAGAAAATTATGGATATTAAAAAGTAGTAATTTTCTACATGTCTAAAAAATAGTAATAAGATTTAAAAAAAATGTTAAATAAATATTTGTATGAAGATTATGTTGAACTGTTCAGATTAACTGTTTGGACTTTAAAAACTGAGATATGAATAACACAAATCGATTAGCGTATTGCAAAGTACCATAGCCTCACTCAGGGGCAGATGCATGATTTCTATCAAGGAGGGGCAGGAATCAGGTTCAAATAGTTTATCGAGTTAAGTTAAACTCATTAACTAATCGGGTACTAGATAAAAAACAATCAACATAATAAAAAATAATAAAAATAGTATACTCTTGCATAATAAAAACAACATAGTAATATCATTTTACATATTAAAAAACAACAAAGTTAGTTCGGACCTGTAAATTTCTATAAAAAAAAAAATCATTAATAGTGCTTTTGAACTAGCCTGTAACATATTTTTCAGTTCCAAAGAAAAACAAAACAATTTTCAGGGAAGAACTAAAGTAATATCGAACTCGTATTTTTTCACAATTTTAAAGAGTAGGCAGTTGCCTCCTGCTCAAGTGGGTCAGCCCCTGACCTCACTGTCGGTCATAATCATATAAAATTTAATAATTATTCGCACAAATCATATACAAGTTGCCTGTGATTTTTTTTTAGGATATTTTGTGCTTAAAAGTTCCAATTATTCTCAAATGAAAAGCAAAGTCAAAAGGACACGATATAAAATTCGGCACAAAATATTTCGAAATAATTAAAATTAGATTTGGAACTTGGGCTCTGCAGGCTGCAGCGGATTTATTGTCTTCGTGCGTACATCTCGTTGAGAGAGAGAAAAGAAATCTGCATATTTAGAATCAATAAACACAAGTTATGCACAATCGCAAATAAAGCGTACACTACATTGAAACCTGTACCTACGAACAACATTTTTCTAGTAGTCTTTTTTTATTTTTAAGAAAAAAAATGAGCAACATATTACAATTATAAAATTTAAACATGCACTAATATTTTTTTTAGCATTTACAGAAACCCAAGAAAAAGGAAAATGATAGCCTGGTTGTTTTTATAAGCATTCAATAAGATATAAAATCCAACCAACATATATTATTTCCTTTGCATATCACAATTTTCTTTTGTTTGCAACTCCTAAGAACTCTAAATAATGAGTCACACAAACATTTTACATCTAAAATGTTTTCAAATGCCTTTTAAGCTTGATTTATAGCACAAAGAATAATAGTGTATAAATAAATTACGTTGATAATCTTTTTCATATAAATATAATTGATGTTGAAAATAAAAAATGTAGTAAGTACGTTATTCAATATTATAACAGATTCATACAATCTGAGTGTTAATTAGTTGATGATATATATACAATGGATAATTTATCTTTTACCATCCATTAGTTGATGATTTTTTGTATGTATTATGGATGTAATATTGAATTCAAATTTGAACTTTATTTTCGACCATTTTTCAAATAATTCATTGTAAAGTGATTTTGCCACTTTAAGCTTAAAATATCTGATTGTAGCTCATCAACTATAACACTTGGTTCAATCAAATTATAACACATGGTTCAATAAAATCCATGAATTATTGCTTACTTTAGTTAGCCCTATGTACTTTTGCCTGTAGTGCAATCAGATTCTTTTGTTATTTAGTGAGTACTAATAATTAGAAGTTAAGATTTACTAACCCTTTAAATTTTATATTATTTGTAGAAATCGCTAACTACAATGTTGATATAATTATTAACAAATTAATAAAGGACTGAACTGAACCTATACCAAAAGGTTTTGAGTATGATTCAACCAACAAAAGAAAAAAAAAATTGATTCACACAATCAAGGAGCGGAGGCAGTTGGTCCAAATTCAGTCTGATGTCCGATCAAATTGGTTCGATATGCATTAAGATATGTGCAAATTTAATTTATACATATTCCAAATCTGTCCGCACGTATAGTAGTTACGATCGTATGACTCCGACCGGACGTCGGACCACCCCCATTCTCACTACCAAAAATTGGAGGGGGCTAGGATCGAACCTATCTTCAAAATTAGTTAATATTTAATAGAATAGAGATACTATGAGCTTGAACTTACTAACGGGATTTATGACTTAACCTCTCAAAATTGTTTGATCAAGTTCAAACTATAATTTGAATCATTTATATTAATGTACATGACAGGACAAGTGGCATGCTCCAAATTCTTATTATGTTTTATTTTATTTTGTATGAAATTAAGAGACTAGATAATGAATCATTTTGGTACATTCATTTTTCGATAAATTTTTTATTTTATTTCTTAATTTTGTATGATAGTGCTCATTAAATGATAACTTAAGAATAGAGATGCTTGACTCTAAAATAGATCAAAGTTTAGTTAAAATTTGTTATTTGAAATTACTTAAGTGCCTTTTGAAGTTATCCTCACAATTCCCTTGGAGAGCTTAAGGCTTGTTCTGTTGCATGAATTTAACTTTTACACAAATCTACATGAATTTGTGATTATGTGAAATTGTATTTAGTAGGAAGCTGAGCCATCATTGTAAGAATCCACGAAAAACCACATCAAACCGCGTTTCAATATATTTTATGGCAATGTTTTGGTGTTAATTGTAACCAATCACTCTCATTGCCATTTTCATCGGAGCTACAATTAGTAATTACCCAACTCAGTATAAAATATACTTAAATGCCAAATTTATATTTTTTTTATTTACTTACTTTTTTTTAGATAGACAAAAATATTTATATATAAATTATGGACTATTTGAAAAAAGTGATTTTTACCAAAAACAAATTATAAAAAATTTAAAATTTGACAACAAATACATTTTTATATAGAAATCATACTAAGTGATTAGAATCAACTCATTAAATTTTGAAACAAAAAATATGAATTCATATATAGACCGGTATATATAGCCTCATTATATACAACTAATACGAATAATTATAATTATATAGAACTCCTCATTCACATCCCCCATTCATCTCCGCAGCCTCCAAAAAAGAAAAGTCACTAACTAATCTTTTTTTTTTGTCTTTTAATAAGGGGTATATGGGGGGGGGGCAGCATTTTTCGCTGTTGGACGCTAATGGTTAATACTACAATGAATACTTGTTCGATGCACTGTAAATACATTACATATAGATGTTAAATACTATGCGAAACCAGATTTTTTTGTCTTTTAGTGCAGGGATAGAGGAAAGATGGAGGTGTGGGAATACATCTTACTCTCACAAACACAAACAATTCTTCTTCTTCTTTTAGAGGAAAGTGGGATAATTCCACCGACCAAAAAAAAAAAAAAAAGGAATTAAGTGAAATTATTAGTTTTACTAGTTTCATTTGTAGGTACTATATAAATATTTTTTTAGCGAGAAGGTTGACAAATTGTGTGATATCATGCACTTCACGACATATGAAATTGTTAAGAAAAAATTTGAAATTGCATGTACTTGTTTACAAGTACATAGTGATAGACAAGTCCTCTCTCTCTACTCCAATTTCAAAATCATTTAAAACCACATAAGAATCAAGTCTGACTTTATAACTTCATTATAATAAAGCCAGGCTCTTTTTTTTCATTGGTCAAAACCATATTTTATGAGGTTTTTTCATGATTACAATTTAGGCGAGCGGAACAACTTATGGGATTTGTTTTGTTTTTAGTAAAGGATTTTATTAATTTCACGTCTATTTTTTTTTAAAGTGCCTTTTGTGAAAATTGAACGTGCATTTTATTAATTTCACGTCTATTTTCTTAATGTGCCTTTTGTGAAAATTGAACATGCATTTCTCCTTGGAAATATAAAACCCAACATAATTTGTGTTGGATCTATATTTTATAGGGAAACTAATATGCCTTAAACTCATACTAATTTTAACTATACTTTATGTTATCATGCTTTTAAAACATCAATTGGCTACGCATGTTTGAATTTTTTTTTTTTTTTGGACGTCAATGCAGTCCATAAGTTCACCGCTTAATTTATAAGTAGCATTTTTGGAAAATGATGTTAAGATCTTTTGGTGGGAACTAATGGTTTTATAAAATCCGATTTGATCCTTTTAAATACGACTATTTAAAAAAAAACACTGAATACAAAGTTAAATTTCAAAAGATATTTTTTTTTAACAATTTTGCGCATGCAGCTATTTTAAAATGCTTAAACTATATAATGAATAGTAATATAATTATATACACGAGAATATTTACAGAGTAAGGAAAAATTTGTATTATTTAAAATTTTCATAAATGCATGCATGCAGCAACACACTTTCCTAAACGAGGACAGAATGTATATTTCAGTCGTTCTATCAGAACAAATAATAAAAAATAAGCATACTGCAATATTACACGGCTAAGAAATTTTTTTAGTCCAACAACCATTATAGAAATCCGTTTATACCACAATATTATATATACAGAGCCGTTTATGCTACAATATTGTATATACAAAAAAAATTAGTCCAACAATGTATTATTGTACTTGGAAAATGCTATTTTATATTTTTCGATATACCTTTTTATCCAGCACATTCTCATAAATATATATTTTAGAATTCAGACAATATTATCTCTAATATTTTTTATATTTCTTACAGCAAAAAGAAGCTTATCCTGCCATAACTGGATGGCCACTCTCTTTCAGTACATACCCCCCCCCCACACACACACACACACACACAATTGTTAGGAAAAACTATGTTTTGAAGGCTGACAAATTGTTTGATATCGTGAACTTCACAACATTTCAAATAATCAAGAACAAAATTGAAATTGTACTTGTTTACAAGTACTAATTAGTGATAGAGCAATTGGAAATTTTTTTTGTAAACCATAAATAGAAAGGACAAAGTTAGGAAACCAATATGATTGTTTATGAATTTAGAAAAACTATAAAAAAAAAAAACGAAAATTCTTCTCTGAATTTTTTTTCCCAAGACCCAAAGCAAATTTTGGTCTCCCCGTTTTTTTTTTTTTTCATTTTTCCAACCCCAGCCACAGAAAATCTAATTCTATTGCTAGGACTGAAATTTAATTTGTGTCTTGAGCCTAGAAAAATTGAAAAAAATGGGGAGACCGAAATTTGCTTTGGGTCTGAGGGAAAAAAATTTATTTTTCGATCTGTGATGCTACACAATGGACACATGATCAATTGTAACCGGTTGAGTGAAAAATTGAAAAAAAAATGAAAAAAATGGGGAGACCGAAATTTGCTTTGGGTCTTGGAAAAAAAAATTCTAGACCGAGAAAAATTCTCGGTTGTTATGGTTTTTCTAAATTCGGAAGCAATCATATTGGTTTCCTAACTTTGTGCTTTCTATTGATGGTTTATAAAAAAAATTTCGAGTAATTGAGTCCTCTCTCTCTGCTACAATTTCTAAATTCGGCTAAAACCACTTAAAAGTCAATTCTAACTTGATCACATATATAATTATAATAAAGCAAGTTTTTTTTTTGTTTTTGTTTGGTCAAACCCATATTTTATGTGCTTATTCTTGGTTTCAATTTAGGCACGCGGAACAGCTTATGGGATTTGGTTTATTTTTTTAATAAATGCTTTTATTAATTTCACATCTATTATTTTTACGTGTCTTTCGTAGAAATTGGACTTGCGTTTCTCCTTTGAAATATAAGAACTAGCATGCTTGAACTTGTACCAATTATAATTTTTTTTTTTAAATATGGGTTGAGGGGTCAAGTCACCCAATACATTTCAAACTCCTATGTATATATAGATGATTTCTCCATTTTGTGGGTTTCGAATCCATGATCTTCCACATGAAAGTCATGTGTCTTTACCACTAGATTAATGACAAGCTCTCAATTATAATTATAGTTTATGCTATCATGTTTTTAAAACATCAATTTTGCAATCAAAACACTAAATTGGCTACGCATATTTGCCTTTTTGGACGTCAGAACGGCCAACTACTTCGTCGCTCAACTTATTAGTATTTTTCCGAGATGGTGTTGAGATATTTTGGATGGAAATTTTGGTTTCGTAAAATCTGATCTGTTCCGCTCAAATATGTTTCATGCATGTTTGTCAGAGGTAGAACTACAAAATTGAAACTGAGACACTCTGAATAAATTAATATTTCATGTAATGTAATGTAATTTTTTTATTATAATAGAGGATAACGGTATAAGTATTAATAAAAAAAATATAGCATACAAACAAATTTAGTGTGGATATATAATAATTATGACTATTTTTCGGAATTTAGTTTGGAAAGATATTTATTGAAGAAAAATAAATTTTAAAGTAAGACAATTTTTTTAAACATTGCATGCGGAGAATGTAAAATGTAAAGAGGCAATAGGAGGAGGAAGAGGAGTGAGATGGAGGAGTTATGAATAGTTAGGTCCTGTTTGGCCGCTTCACTGTTTTTGTGGGAAAAGAAAAATTCAGAGAACTGATATTTTTTTCCACATGAATAGTAATTTTTAGTTCAATTTCCGCGCCCATGCCCATTCCCAATGACCCGCCGAACAGGCCGTTAGCGAGTTAGGGAGATTGGAGTTGGAAAATTTCAGAGACAGAAGGTTAAGACATCAAGAAAATTTCTCTTAATAAGCTGCCTAAGCATGTTGTCTTATGTTAATATAGTAATTACATATCGAGCTATATTGCGTTCGAACTTGACCTTGAGTTGATCAAAAGTCTAATCAAGCGAGTTCGGTTTGAGCTACAATCAAATGGGGGAATTTCACGTATACCCCTCAAAAACTTAAAAATGGCTTATTTTCCTCTCTAAACTTCCAAAACTCACAAATTTACCCATTTACCAATTTATTGTCTTTTATATTAAAACTCACTTTTAATTTATAAAATACCCATTTGATCATTTATTGTATAAAAAAATTTGTAGTTTGTTTAAAAAGATTGTCGATCTTGTAAGATATCTATTATGCTCTTTATCCTTTATAAAATACCGATTTTGTCCTCAAAAAACAATAAGATATAATACCACCATTTTTCTTAAATAAGCTGCAATTTGTTATGCTTTTAATAAAGGGTAAAATAGTATATAATAAATTTCAAAATTAGTTTTAATATAAAAAACAATAAAATGAGTAAATTTGTGAGTTTTAAAATTAGAGAAGAAAATACGTAAATTTAAAATTTAGAAGGAGTAATACGTTATTTTGATGTTTTTGAGTGGGTATACATGAAATTCCCCCTAGTCAAATTGATTTCGAAGGAGTTGATAGTTTTTCTTTGCAATGCTACTCCGATGTGCTAAATTTTTAATTCCTAAAATATTTTTTTATTTTTTATTTGGGTTTCATTAATTATTATGAGAGACAGCGCTTAAGAAATCAGACAGTATTTTAATGGACGAGAACACATAGAAAAATGTGTAAATTTTGTCTAGCAATTATTGATCTGAATAAAAAGTCTTGCGTCCAAATTAATCCCTTTGACCAAGACGACATAATCCTAAAAAAAAAAAGTTAAAAAAAAAAAAATAACCTTGTTCTGGGAAATTATAACCCCACATCATTTCAGTTTCACCAAATCTAGTTGCCTATATAAATTAGTTATTGTATTAGCTAGTACAATACCATTATTACCATTATTACCATTAATGTATGTCGTTGATAGATTAGGTCTTTGCCTCTGCCGCAAAGGACGGTTTTGTAAACTACAATCACAATGGTAGCCTCTCATTTTAGGATTTCAGACCACAGGGGGGTTGGCTCTGAAAAAATTTCAAACCACAGGGGGGTTGGCTCTGAAAAACTGTTGAATTCAGAATTTCAGATCATGTAAATTGTAGCTGGTATCTCACATGGTGAGGTTAGATCTGAACTTCAATAAAATTTGCATGAAATTAAAGTTAGCCAACAATATTTTAAATAGTTCGAATTTCTTATAACTCGACTAAGGTTTCATTCTATCCTTTAGAGTACCGTATGAATAAGTACTTCGAAATTGTTACTGTATTGTACAGTTCATGTTTAATTGTGGAGTAAGAGCTGGAGTAAGTCCTTACTCCACACTTAGAGCTTGTTCGGCAGCATGGAAATTTTGTGAGAATAGAAATTTGTAATAAGGGAATGAGAATTTCAATTTGTCAAAACCAAAGTTATTTAACTCATGGGAAATTTTAGAATATAGGTGTTCGGCAAATACATGGATAATTTGTTAGAATGTTAGTTTATTTTTATTTTTTTTATAAAAGATGTAACTACAATTAAACATATTAAATGTATTAATACTAATCACTAATTACGAACATATAATTTATATTGTATATATAAATTATAGCTTTCGTATTGTTAAATTTTACTCTTTACTGTGTTTTTGACAGTGGTACTCTTTGAGTTTCAACTTTTGGGAAAAAAAAACAGAGATCCAAGTTAATTTATTTTTTCCAACAAAAGATAACACAAGAAGGCAGTATGGGTTCCAAAATGGGTACAATAATAGGTTTCTTATTGGACTGCCGAACATTACACAGGTAAAAATACCAGTACCTCTTTTTTTTTTCATTTAAAACCCATACGAATAGGTGTCACCGAACAGGGTCTAAGCTGTAGAATAAGTTAATTCTCTTTTTACGTGAATTTATCTCACACTTGCTTGGTTTGTAAGATTTATTTTTACAAATATATATTCACTTTTCAACATCTTATTTCTCCTAACAAACTATTTAAGTCATCACTTAAACTGTTAAACAAGATGTGAAATATGAAAAGTAAATTGAAGTAACTAACTTAATTATTTTTAAATTTAAAAAACAACCCGATTTAAGAGGCCCAGCTGCCTTATTTCAATGGAATGCTCAAGTCCTTCAGTTAAATTATTATAATTCAAATTGCACGCGGCTACAACTGTACTAGTTAGTTGATACTAGATATAATTCAAAGTCAGGTCTTCAATTTATATTGTGCTTCGTTTGTAAGACGCTTTAAAAATATAAAAAACGACATGTGTGTAACGTTCACAATAGAAAAAAAAAATGAAGAAAGACAAAATGAGGGGAAAAAAAAGCGATTTAAAAAAGGAATAGAGAACAACGATGATAGAACTGTTTTTTTCTTTACTGAACTCCGCATCCTTTTCAAAGGAATTCAGACACTATATTAAATATTTATTAGCACAGTATCACATAAAAAAATATAGATTCCGATTATGGGTGCCTATAATGAAATAGCTCTTAAAATTTTTATGGGAATGAAATATGTATTTTTTTTTTACAGAAAAAATATACACATATAACAATACGGTGAGATTTCATTTGTATTTTTTCAATGCAAAAGAAAATATGAACTTGTGATGGTTTTGGCTATGGTTAGGACTTAGGAGTGAAACCCTTAAAATTTTATAAATATTGGAATATTAAGTACATTTCCATAATTTTTCTCGAAAAAACATAGAAATGGAAGTATATATTAGGAAAAAAAATCAAGAACAGGCAAGTTATAATTGTTTATAATTGTTTAAAGCGTAAGCATATTTTAATAACTTTTTTAAAAAAGAAAAAACATATTTGAACAAGTGACTACTACTAAGAGCATCTACATTCATTAAGTCTCATTTCTAAATAACTGTTAACTACTTTTTATAAATAAAGGTCTCTAAAGTTTCTAACTTTCATATCTTTAAAATTAATTTTAGAGTTTATATTAAGCTGCGTCAGCAATACATTAAAAAGGAGAAATTTGAGCCAATAATTTGGCCCATATAGAGTTGATAAACATTTTCTTAATAAAAAAAACTTTCCTACATAATTTCTAAATAAGAAACCTCTCCCACATTTCTGAAACTGAATTAGAAACTGTCACATCAGATTAGAAATTCTCATAATACCAAAAATGTAGATGCTCTGACGCCACCTGGCTCCACCCTGGGCTATGTTGTATACCAATATACCAGTTCAGTCATTAATTATAAATCCATATGTAGACTAACAACTAATAATCTCTCTCTAAAAGCAAAGGTTTGATTAATTTGAGAATCGAAATATATCTTGAATTGCTTCACACGTTATGGTTTTTGACTCATAGCTCGTTGTTTCTAGCCACTAAGAACCAACTAATTCATTCAGGGTAAAACAAAAGACACAAAATTAATTTAAAAAATAGAAAGAATAAAAAATGCAAATCAAAGATGTTGCTGTGAAATTTGAATAAGTATAAGTGTACGGTTCAATGAAAAGAAAAATGTACCACAGCTATTATTAATTAGTCTTTGATTGACCGTTGAGAAAACATTAAGAAAAGAGAAAAGAAACAAAAATATATTTTCTCTTGTTTTCAGCTGTAAATTCTAAATTTTTCCAAAGGACGATTGCACAAATAAACAACTCTAAAGAATTTTGCTGTACGCACAAAAAAATACAAAAAGAAAAAAAGAAAGAACAATTTAATGTGCGTAGTAAAGACAAACGACAAGAAAGAGGCCAAGTCCAAGAACTGTGTGTTTATTCACTTGTACCCTTGAAAGTTCTAAATTTTTCTTAAATTTTCCAACCTTTATGCTAAACTAATACCATGTAATAAATTATCAAATATTAATATTCTAAAACTGAAAGTGTACTATTCCAGCTTTTTCAGCGGAATAGCAGAATACCATTGTCCAGGATTCCTGGTGCTATTTGAAACTATTCGGTTGCATCTTTTAACGAAATAACAATGTACTTTACTATCATGCTCATGCAGCTAAAAGCCTTAAACAAAAAACAAAACAAACAAGTCCATTTATTTAATTATCTACTGATGCTGTAAATAAATTGCATCATAAAATAGTTGTCCGACACAGTGTTGTAAAAAGCTTCCGTTTAGACTGATTAATTGGTTGATTAGTCGTTTGCAGTGATCAATCCGTTATGAATTTTTCTGACTAATCAGACGATTATTTTCGAATATGGCCGATTATTTCCGATTATTCCTGATTAATCGCTTGACGGTACCCTATCCGTCTGACGATTACATACCGTTATTTTCAACGCTGGTCCGACACAATGTATACGATTTTTAATAGGATAGTTATTCGAGGGACCTTTATGAAAAAAAATATGCTAATTCACTTCTTTAAACTTTTTAAATACACAATATTCCAACTGAGCGAATTATATGTCTTCTCAAATCGATCCTTTTTTTATTAGAACGTGATTGGAAAAGTAATTATTTTACATATAAAGGATCCGCGTTTTAATTTTTCGAGATTGGTAGTTCAATATACGTTGTATTATTTATCGGATCACAAAATCTAATCATGTCGTTTTCACCTCCGATGATGTATTCAAATGTGAAAGTGAAATATACGGGAAAATCTATTATCAATATATATAGTCTCAATCTTTTTCTTTTTTTCTTTTTCCAAGGCCGTAGGCAGTTGCTGTCATATAGTCTCAATCATGCGATCTGGAGATGTGTTGCAAAATCAACGGTCGAAAATTTCTCCGCGAACTTGGTGTATAGTATACTGTATAATGATCACAGCTGAACACTGGATAAGTCCAGTTCGAATACTAAATTGAGAGGAGTAAATAGGAAGCTCTCCAGTCAATTTTGACTTCTTTTATTAGCTCTTTTGTTTCTATTTAATTAACCAATGCCTGCTTTGAAAATAGAAAAAGGGACCAGCCTAAATGAGTAGATTCCATGTAGCGATTACATGGCAGTGCCCAAATGTGCGGGCCCACTGTCAGCACCATGAAAAAGTTCTTGTGGGTTCACCGGTTCAGTGAATGAAATCGCTTTCTTTTACCGTTTGCCATGCCATGATGCATTGATGCCAGCACCTGTAGCAATCAAGCAAAGGGGCTTTGATTCCTGTGAAGTTCAATCAGATAACAAGAGGAAACAATGTAAATAATAGTCGGGTTGAATAAACCAAATTCCAGGTCAATTCAATTCTGCTTTTATTCCTTTGCATATTTGTACTTTGACACAACCGGTACCATTGCATGGCTACAAAACGTACCGATTATTTGGGATGTGTCTGTTTAGATAAGAATTCTTTTTTAATGTTTTATAATTTTTTTATTTGAATTTTGAATTTACGATTTTTTACGTAGCAAGTGTTGTTATTCGAAACTAGATTAAATACTGATTCTTAATTAATTTAAATGTTTAAATTCATAATTTGGAAGGAGCCGTCCAATGGGCATTAACCCAAAACCAGTATATTGTCTGGTCAAAGTCATTCGATTCGCATTAAGATTCCAGCGTATTATTTTAATATTTGTGTGGATCAAATTCGAATTAAAACTAGGATAGCTCCAATCGAGTATCAGGCTGATTTTGATCTAATCATATTGTTCCCTAAATTTGGTAGAACTTCCCATTTCGTTTATTTATTTTTTTACATTACATGTTTACTGTTTGCCTTGAAAAGTAAATAGTTAATTTTATTTACGAAGAGACGAAATTCGATTGGATGTCCGATTAAAACCGTCAGATCTTCATCAAGATTCATGAGCAATTTTTTTTCGGATGACTCTGACCTGTTGATCAGATGCCAATCAGACCGTCCCCATTCCACCTCACCTCAGCTGCAACCTCAAACTTTATTCGCGACTATGCCAGCTGTCGTGCCTCAGTCCAAACTTAGACCCCATTTGAGGCTCCACATTGGGTCTAACTATGCATAGCAAGCACCTCGAGGTACATTTGATTGACAGTATGGACTATGGACCACGCGCGGAGGGCCTCACCTTGGATCACGCCTGGGGTTGCGTCTTCGACCCTATCTCCGGCATGATATCTATACCTTGGTCACATCTCTGCTCATTTCTTGGATCCCAATCGCAACAACATCCAGTGCCGTGTCACTACCCATATCATCCTCCTAGCTTTATTTCTTGTAGTGTTATTTTTTTTATACATCAAGTAATGGGGCTATATCTAATCTTTGATACATTCTTTCGAGCCGATGTCAAAATTTTCACTTAATCTGTGCAAAACTAGCCGCTTTTTTCCTTGCCGAGTGCATCGATGCCAACATCCCTTGATCTGAACTTTGGTCCTCCTTTTCTCTCCATCCGGATCGTTCAAAATTCATCGCACGGTCTCAATTACTTTCTATTTTTAAATCAATTTAATATATTAAAATGATCCAGATTTAATTGAAGCCGTACGATGGACTTTAAACGATCCGGATGGAAGAAAATGAGCAGATTTTGATCCACCTTTTGGGCAAGCATTCTCAATCCATACATCAAACTTAATTGAC